>JAYMGU010000485.1:0-27250 GCA_036178185.1 Liparis tanakae | reverse complement strand
TTTAAATTTTGACGAAATTGTAAGTCATTTCATTTCGATGTGTGGCGACATCATTTCGGATAAGGACGCCTGTCCCATTCGGTAATAATGAACTCCCCGCCAGAATCGAACCCTGGTCTTCGCGTGACAGGCGGGAGACACTGTCCACTATACTAACGAGGAGTGCTTTTGGGAAAAAACTGTTTTAAATGTTTTAAGCATTTCTTCTGGCACTTTTTGGGGCATGTTTTATGATATTTGTTCAGTTTACAGGGAATTCTCAGTTACACAGGGAGATTTTGAGTTTATTACACATTTACCTTCACTCAATGACAAAACTACTTTTGCCTGAAATCTAGTTGGAAATCAATTAATTTGGCATCAAAAATTATAAATGTGTATAAATGTTCAATGCCGGGCACATGCTTGAGTGTGGTCTTCTATAGTTTCCGTGTGTAGTGGTTATCATGTTAGCCTCACGCGTGAAAGGTCCCCCTGCAGTTCGAAACTAGGCTGAAACAGTTTTTTTGCCTACTCTTGTAGGTTTTATTCTTTTGTAAACTGGATATAAAGTACTTTTTGCCCGGTGAGTGATTGAAATTATTGACAAAAGTAAATGTAAGTCATTTCGATGTGTGGCGACATCATTGGGGATATGGACGCCTGTCCCATTCATGACTAATAATGAACTCCCGTTAAATCGAACCCTGATATTTCCTGGTCTTCCGTGACAGAAGGCGGAGGCGGAGATACTGTCCACTATACTAACGAGGACTGCTTTCAAGACGATTTTCTGCAATGTTTTAAGCATTTCTTCTGGCACTTTTTTGGGGGCATGTTTTTATGATATTTGTTCAGTTTGGGGAATTCTCAGTTACACAGGGGATTTTGAGTTCATTACACATTTACCTTCACTCAATGACAAAACCATTTTCTTTGCCTGAATCTAGTTGGAAATCAATTAATTTGGCAAAAAAAATTATAAATGTGTATAAATGTTCCATTAAGCCGGGCACATGCTTGAGTGTGGTCTTCAATAGTGTCCGTAGTGTAGTGATTTATCATGGTCGCCTCCCCACACGTGAAAAGGTCCCCAGTTCGAAACTAGGCTGAAACAGTGTTTTTGCCTACAACTCTGTAGGTTTTATTCTTTTTGTAAGCTGGATAATAAAGTACTTTTGCCCGAGTGAGTGATTGAAATATTGACAAAAGTAATTGTAAGTCATTTCATTTTGATGTGTGGCGACATCATTGGGGGATATGGCCCGTCCCATTCGGGCTAATAATGAACTCCCCGTCAGGGAATCTAACCTGGTCTTCCGGCGTGACGGTGGAGATACTGTCCACTATACTAACGAGGAGTGCTTTAAAACGATTTTCGGCAATGTTTTAAGCATTTCTTCTGGCACTTTTTGGGGCATGTTTTTAAGGATATTTGTTCAGTTTACAGGAAATTCTCAGTTACACAGGGAGATTTTGAGTTTATTACACATTTACCTTCACTCAATGACAAAACTACTTTGCCCTGAATCTAGTTGGAAATCAATTAATTTGGCATCAAAAATTATAAATGTGTATAAATGTTCCATTTAACCAGGGCACGCATGCTTGAGTGTGGTCTTCTATAGTTTCCGTAGTGTAGTGGTTTTACGCTCACTTCGTTCGCCTCACGCGAAAGGTCCCCAGTTCGAAACTGGGCTGAAACCTTTTGCCTACAACTCTTGTAGGTTTATTCTTTGTAAACTGGATAATAAAGTTTTTTTGCCTACAACTCTTGTAGGTTTTATCTTTGTAAACTGGATAATAAAAATACTTTTGCCCGAGTGGGTGATTGGAATTATTGACAAAAGTAATTGTAAGTCATTTCATTTCGATTTGTGGCGACATCATTTCGGATGAGGGCGCCTGTCGCATTCGCAGCTAGCTAATAATGAACTCCCGTCAGGGAACCCTCTGGTCTTCCCGCGTGACAGGCGGAGATACTGTCCATTATACTAACGGGAGGAGGATGATCTAAACATGATTTTCGGCAATGTTTTAAGCATTTCCTCTGGCACTTTTTGGGGCATGTTTTTATGATATTTGTTCAGTTTACAGGGAATTCTCCAGTTACACAGAGATTTTTGAGTTTATTACACATTTACCTTCACTCAATGACAAAACTACTTTGCCTGAATCTGGTTGTAAATCAATTAATTTGGCATCAAAAATTATAAATGTGTATAAATGTTCCATTAAGCCGGGCACATGCTTGAGTGTGGTCTTCTATAGTTTCCGTAGTGTAGTGTTTTTTACGTTCGCCTCCTACTGAAAGGTCCCCAGTTCGAAACTGGGCTGAAACAGATTTTTGCCTACAAATCTTGTAGGTTTTATTCTTTGTAAACTGGATAATAAAAATACTTTTGCCCGAGTGAGTGATTGAAATTATTGACAAAAGTAATTGTAAAGTCATTTCATTTCGATGTGGCGACATCATTTAGGATAAGGACGCCTGTCCCATTCGCAGCTAATAATGAACTCCCCGTCAGAATGAACCCTTCTTCCGGTGACAGGCGGAGATACTGTCACTATACTAACGAGGACTGCTCTCAAAACGATTTTCTGCATTGTTTTAAGCATTTCTTCTGGCACTTTTTGGGGCATGTTTTTATGATATTTGTTCAGTTTACAGGAATTCTCAGTTACAAGGGGAGATTTTGAGTTCATTACACATTTACCTTCACTCAATGACAAACTACTTCTGCTTTGCCTGAATCTAGTTGGAAATCAATTAATTTGGCATCAAAAATTATAAATGTGTATAAATGTTCCATTAAGCCGGCACATGCTTGAGTGTGGTCTTCAATAGTTTCCGTAGTGTAGTGGTTATCATGTTCGCCTCACACGTGAAAGGTCCCCAGTTCGAAACTAGGCTGAAACAGTGTTTTTGCCTACAACTCTTGTAGGTTTTATTCTTTTGTAAGCTGGATAATAAAAGTACTTTTGCCCGAGTGAGTGATTGAAATTATTGACAAAAGTAATTGTAAGTCATTTCATTTCGATGTGTGGCGACATCATTGGGGATATGGACGCCTGTCCCATTCGCGGCTAATAATGAACTCCCCGTCAGAAATCTAACCCTGGTCTTCCGCGTGACAGGCGAGATGCTGTCCACTATACTAACGAGAGTGCTTTAAAAGCGATTTTTCGACAAGTAACATGTTCGCAATGTTTTAAGCATTTCTTCTGGCACTTTTTTGGGGCATGTTTTTATGATATTTGTTCAGTTTACAGGAATTCTCAGTTACACAGGGAGATTTTGAGTTTATTACACATTTACCTTCACTCAATGACAAAACTATTTTGCCTGAATCTAGTTGGAAATCAATTAATTTGGCATCAAAAATTATAAATGTGTATAAATGTTCCATTAAGCCGGGCACATGCTTGAGTGTGGTCTTCTATAGTTTCTGTGTAGTGGTTTTTACGTCACGTTAAGCACCTCGCCAAAAGGTCCCCAGTTCGAAACTGGGCTGAAACAGAGTTTTTGCCTACAACTCTTGTAGGTTTTATTCTTTTGTAAACTGGATAATAAAAATACTTTTGCCCGAGTGAGTGATTGAAATTATTGACAAAAGTAATTGTAAGTCATTTCATTTCGATGTGTGGCGACATCATTTCGGATAAGGACGCCTGTCCCATTCGCAGCTAATAATGAACTCCCCGTCAGGGAACCGAACCCTGGTCTTCCGCGTGACAGGCGGAGATACTGTCCATTATACTAACGAGGAGTGATCTAAACATGATTTTCGGCAATGTTTTAAGCATTTCTCTGGCACCTTTTTTGGGGCATGTTTTTATGATATTTGTTCAGTTTACAGGGAATTCTCAGTTACACAGGGGAGATTTTGAGTTTATTACACATTTACCTTCACTCAATGACAAAACTACTTTGCCTGAATCTAGTTGTAAATCAATTAATTTGGCATCAAAAAATTATAAATGTGTATAAATGTTCCATTAAGCCGGGCACATGCTTGAGTGTGGTCTTCTATAGTTTCCGTAGTGTAGTGTTTTTTACGTTCGCCTCACACGCGAAAGGTCCCCAGTTCGAAACTGGGCTGAAACAGAGTTTTTGCCTACAAATCTTGTAGGTTTTATTCTTTTGTAAACTGGATAATAAAAATACTTTTGCCCGAGTGAGTGATTGAAATTATTGACAAAAGTAATTGTAAGTCATTTCATTTCGATGTGTGGCGACATCATTTCGGATAAGGACGCTTGTCCCATTCGCAGCTAATAATGCTCCCCGTCAGGAATCGAACCCTGGTCTTCCGCGTGACAGGCGGAGATATCCACTATACTAACGAGGACTGCTTTCAAGACGATTTTCTGCAATGTTTTAAGCATTTCTTCTGGCACTTTTTTGGGGCATGTTTTTTATGATATTTGTTCAGTTTACAGGGAATTCTCAGTTACACAGGGAGATTTTGGAGTTTCATTACACATTTACCTTCACTCAATGACAAAACTACTTTGCCTGAATCTAGTTGGAAATCAATTAATTTGGCATCAAAAAATTATAAATGTGTATAAATGTTCCATTAAGCCGGGCACATGCTTGAGTGTGGTCTTCAATAGTTTCCGTAGTGTAGTGGTTATCATGTTCGCCTCACACGTGAAAGGTCCCCAGTTCGAAACTAGGCTGAAACAGTGTTTTTGCCTACAACTCTTGTAGGTTTTATTCTTTTGTAAGCTGGATAATAAAAGTACTTTTGCCCGAGTGAGTGATTGAAATTATTGACAAAAGTAATTGTAAGTCATTTCATTTCGATGTGTGGCGACATCATTGGGGATATGGACGCCTGTCCCATTCGCGGCTAATAATGAACTCCCCGTCAGGGAATCTAACCCTGGTCTTCCGCGTGACAGGCGGAGATACTGTCCACTATACTAACGAGGAGTGCTTTAAAAACGATTTTCGGCAATGTTTTAAGCATTTCTTCTGGCACTTTTTTGGGGCATGTTTTTATGATATTTGTTCAGTTTACAGGGAATTCTCAGTTACACAGGGGAGATTTTGAGTTTATTACACATTTACCTTCACTCAATGACAAAACTACTTTGCCTGAATCTAGTTGTAAATCAATTAATTTGGCATCAAAAAATTATAAATGTGTATAAATGTTCCATTAAGCCGGGCACATGCTTGAGTGTGGTCTTCTATAGTTTCCGTAGTGTAGTGGTTTTTACGTTCGCCTCACACGCGAAAGGTCCCCAGTTCGAAACTGGGCTGAAACAGAGTTTTTGCCTACAACTCTTGTAGGTTTTATTCTTTTGTAAACTGGATAATAAAAATACTTTTGCCCGAGTGAGTGATTGAAATTATTGACAAAAGTAATTGTAAGTCATTTCATTTTGATGTGTGGCGACATCATTTCGATAAGGACGCCTGTCCATTCGCGCTAGCTAATAATGAACTCCCCGTCGAGAATCGAACCCTGGTCTTCCGTGACAGGCGGAGATACTGTCCACTATACTAACGAGGAGTGCTTTAAAAACGATTTTTTCGACAATGTTTTAAGCATTTCTTCTGGCACTTTTTGGGGCATTTTTTATGATATTTGTTCAGTTTACAGGGAATTCTCAGTTACACAGGGAGATTTTGAGTTTATTACACATTTACCTTCACTCAATGACAAAACTACTTTTGCCTGAATCTAGTTGGAAATCAATTAATTTGGCATCAAAAATTTATAAATGTGTATAAATGTTCCATTAAGCCGGGCACATGCTTGAGTGTGGTCTTCTATAGTTTCCGTAGTTGTGGTTTTACGTTCGCCTCCCGCAAAAAGGTCCCCAGTTCGAAACTGGGCTGAAACAGAGTTTTTGCCTACAACTCTTAGGTTTTATTCTTTGTAAACTGGATAATAAAAATATTTCTTTGCCCGAGTGAGTGATTGAAATTATTGACAAAAAGTAATTGTAAGTCATTTCATTTGTGTGGCGACATCATTTCGGATAAGGACGCCTGTCCCATTCCTTAATAATGAACTCCCCGTCAGGGAAATCGAACCCTGGTCTTCCGTGACAGGCGGAGATACTGTCACTATACTAACGAGGAGTGCTTTAAAAACGATTTTCGGCAATGTTTTAAGCATTTCTTCTGGCACTTTTTGGGGCATGTTTTTATGATATTTGTTCAGTTTACAGAATTCTCAGTTACACAGGGAGATTTTGAGTTTATTACACATTTACCTTCACTCAATGACAAAACTACTTTGCCTGAATCTAGTTGGAAATCAATTAATTTGGCATCAAAAAATTATAAATGTTTATAAATGTTCCATTAAGCCGGGCACATGCTTGAGTGTGGTCTTCTATAGTTTCCGTAGTGTAGTGGTTTTTACGTCATTTCACCTTGAAAAGGTCCCCAGTTCGAAACTGGGCTGAAACAGAGTTTTTGCCTACAACTCTTGTAGGTTTTATTCTTTTGTAAACTGGATAATAAAAATACTTTTGCCCGAGTGAGTGATTGAAATTATTGACAAAAGTAATTGTAAGTCATTTCATTTCGATGTGTGGCGACATCATTTCGGATAAGGACGCCTGTCCCATTCGCAGCTAATAATGAACTCCCCGTCAGGGAACCGAACCCTGGTCTTCCGCGTGACAGGCGGAGATACTGTCCATTATACTAACGAGGAGTGATCTAAACATGATTTTCGGCAATGTTTTAAGCATTTCCTCTGGCACTTTTTTGGGGCATGTTTTTATGATATTTGTTCAGTTTACAGGGAATTCTCAGTTACACAGGGGAGATTTTGAGTTTATTACACATTTACCTTCACTCAATGACAAAACTACTTTGCCTGAATCTAGTTGTAAATCAATTAATTTGGCATCAAAAAATTATAAATGTGTATAAATGTTCCATTAAGCCGGGCACATGCTTGAGTGTGGTCTTCTATAGTTTCCGTAGAGTAGTGGTTTTTACGTTCGCCTCACACGCGAAAGGTCCCCAGTTCGAAACTGGGCTGAAACAGAGTTTTGCCTACAACTCTTGTAGGTTTTATTCTTTTGTAAACTGGATAATAAAAATACTTTTGCCCGAGTGAGTGATTGAAATTATTGACAAAAGTAATTGTAAGTCATTTCATTTCGATGTGTGGCGACATCATTTGGATAAGGACGCCTGTCCCATTCTTGCAGCAGCTAATAATGAACTCCCGTCAGAATCGAAACCCTGGTCTTCCGCGTGACAGGCGGAGATACTGTCCACTATACTAACGAGGACTGCTTTCAAGACGATTTTCTCTGCAATGTTTAAGCATTTCTTCTGGCACTTTTTGGGGCATGTTTTTATGATATTTGTTCAGTTTACAGGAATTCTCAGTTACACAGGGGAGATTTTGAGTTCATTACACATTTACCTTCACTCAATGACAAAACTACTTTGCCTGAATCTAGTTGGAAATCAATTAATTGGCCATCAAAAAATTATAAATGTGTATAAATGTTCCATTAAGCCGGGCACATGCTTGAGTGTGGTCTTCAATAGTGTGTCCGAGTGTAGTGGTTTATCATGGTCGCCTCACACGTGAAAGGTCCCCAGTTCGAAACTAGGCTGAAACAGTGTTTTTGCCTACAACTCTTGTAGGTTTTATTCTTTTGTAAGCTGGATAATAAAAGTACTTTTGCCCGAGTGAGTGATTGAAATTATTGACAAAAGTAATTGTAAGTCATTTCATTTCGATGTGTGGCGACATCATTGGGGATATGGACGCCTGTCCCATTCGCGGCTAATAATGAACTCCCCGTCAGGGAATCTAACCCTGGTCTTCCGCGTGACAGGCGGAGATACTGTCCACTATACTAACGAGGAGTGCTTTAAAAACGATTTTCGGCAATGTTTTAAGCATTTCTTCTGGCACTTTTTGGGGCATGTTTTTATGATATATTTGTTCAGTTTACAGGGAATTCTCAGTTACACAGGGGAGATTTTGAGTTTATTACACATTTACCTTCACTCAATGACAAAACTATTTTGCCTGAATCTAGTTGTAAATCAATTAATTTGGCATCAAAAAATTATAAATGTGTATAAATGTTCCATTAAGCCGGGCACATGCTTGAGTGTGGTCTTCGATAGTTTCCGTAGTGTAGTGGTTTTTACGTTCGCCTCACACGCGAAAGGTCGCCAGTTCGAAACTGGGCTGAAACAGAGTTTTTGCCTACAACTCTTGTAGGTTTTATTCTTTTGTAAACTGGATAATAAAAATACTTTTGCCCGAGTGAGTGATTGAAATTATTGAAAAAAGTAATTGTAAGTCATTTCATTTCGATGTGTGGCGACATCATTTCGGATAAGGGCGCCTGTCCCATTACGCGTATAATGAACTCCCCGTCTGGGAATCGAACCCTGGTCTTCCGCGTGACAGGCGGAGATACTGTCCACTATACTAACGAGAGTGCTTTAAAAACGATTTTCGACAATGTTTTAAGCATTTCTTCTGGTACTTTTTGGGGCATGTTTTATGATATTTGTTCAGTTTACAGGAATTCTCAGTTACACAGGGAGATTTTGAGTTTATTACACATTTACCTTCACTCAATGACAAAACTACTTTGCCTGAATCTAGTTGAAATCAATTAATTTGGCATCAAAAATTATAAATGTGTATAAATGTTCCATTAAGCCGGGCACATGCTTGAGTGTGGTCTTCTATAGTTTCCGTAGTGTAGTGGTTTTACGTTAAGCCTCACGAAAGGTCCCCAGTTCGAAACTGGGCTGAAACAGAGAGTTTTTGCCTACAACTCTTGTAGGTTTTATTCTTTGTAAACTGGATAATAAAAATACTTTTGCAGTGAGTGATTGAAATTATTGACAAAAGTAAATGTAAGACATTTCATTTCGATGTGTGGCGACATCAATTCGGATAAGGACCCGTGTCCCTTTGGCAGCTAATAATGGACTCCCCGTCAGAATATGACCCTGGTCTTCTTCCGTGACAGGCGGAGATACTGTCCACTATACTAACGAGGTGCTTTAAAAACGATTTTCGGCAATGTTTTAAGCATTTCTTCTGGCACTTTTTTGGGGCATGTTTTTATGATATTTGTTCAGTTGCAGAATTCTCAGTTACACAGGGGAGATTTTTGAGTTTATTACACATTTACCTTCACTCAATGACAAAACTACTTTGCCTGAATCTAGTTGGAAATCAATTAATTTGGCATCAAAAATTATAAATGTGTATAAATGTTCCATTAAGCCGGGCACATGCTTGAGTGTGGTCTTCTATAGTAGTTTCAAGTGTAGTGGTTATCACGTTAGCCTCACCTTTAAAAAGGTCCCCAGTTCGAAACTGGCTGAAACAGAGTTTTTGCCTACAACTCTTGTAGGTTTTATTCTTTGTAAACTGGATAATAAAAAACTTTTGCCCGAGTGAGTGATGGAAATTATTGACAAAAAGTAATTGTAAGTCATTTCGATGTGTGGCGACATTGGGGGATATGGACGCCTGTCCCATTCGCTGCTAATAATGAACTCCCCGTCAGAATCGAACCCTGGTCTTCCGGCGTGACAGGCGGAGAATGCTGTCCACTATACTAACGAGGACTGCTTTCAAGACGATTTTCTGCAATGTTTTAAGCATTTCTTCTGGCACTTTTTGGGGCATGTTTTTATGATATTTGTTCAGTTTACAGGGAATTCTCAGTTACTGGGGGAGATTTTGAGTTCATTACACATTTACCTTCACTCAATGACAAAACTACTTTGCCTGAATCTAGTTGGAAATCAATTAATTTGGCATCAAAAATTATAAATGTGTATAAATGTTCCATTAAGCCGGGCACATGCTTGAGTGTGAACACTATGTCCTGGGTTCAAGTCTGCCATTGAGCAAAAGAAGCAAGCCCCTGCAGTGACAAAAAAATAATTGAAAAAAGGTCATACCCTGTACAAATAATTTGAATTATGTACTTTTGGTTGGAGAAGAGAACTTGATGCAGTGTGAAAAGGAAACTTCATGTAGTAGCTGTGGCGTAGTGGTATGGTCTTTTTTGTTTGCTGCCATTTCAGCTGTGTTTATGCTTTCTTTATCTGTAGAGCACTTTGTAAACCTTGTTTTTAAAAGTGCTATATAAATAAAGTTTTTTTTTTTTTGCGACATTAGGGGCCCGACACTTTAAAAGTCGTGAAGAGGGGCTTTGAACTCTGGGCGGGACTTAAGTGTGGGCTCCTCGGGCCCACACACCTCGTCCAAATGTCCCGACCCTCGCAGACATTTAGTTGAGTTCTAGTCAATTTCACGTTATGAGGAAAACTCCTCCAGACACACACACACACACACACACACACACACACACACATTTGTTAATCTGGGCTACACATGTGTTAAAATCACACATGTATGTGTTAAGCCGTAACACAGCTGGTGTGTAGAAATGATTTACACATTTGCTGTGTTGAAATGAACACAACATGAGTTGTCCCTGAGCACACTCAGTAGATGTGTTGAAATTCAACACGTGCCATTTCTGACACACACACACACACAAACACACACACACACACACACACACACACACACACCTCACACTCACATTCTCACACTCACACTCACACTCACACTCACACCCTCCACACACTCCACACTCACACACACACACACACACTTGTTTCTCTGTGTTTGAGGGAGCAAGGAACCTGAGCCCTGTTCCTCACCATGCAGCCTATGTGGGTCACTAAATCCACACGGAGCATATGGAGAAGATGGTCATGTGACTCGTGTGTGGCAGTTGATGGCTTCTCCAGCAAAATGTTCATGCGAGCAATTCATGTCAGGTCGACACGCGATTAACAACATTGGAATATTTACCTCCGTGTCCCGGGAGAAATCTAATGTGTGTCTGTTGCGTTACCAGTGAACTCCGTGTCACGAATCTGCTGCAGCGGTCTCCCTGAAGTAGCCGCTGGTTGATCCAATACAAGATCAAATGTGACGATCAATACACAACTCAAACTACACAACAGCTACACACAGGGAGACTGGCCTCCAGACCTTGCCACGTCGATGGCGGCCTCCGTCCTGAGAGGTGCCTGATACCTTAGCGCGAGCATTTACTCGTTGCTTAACTGTTACATCTTCTCTGGCAGAATTCCTTCTACTTCCAGAACTAGCACTGGAAATAAATTACAATTCTATCTTTAACACGCAATATAACCTTAAATCACAGAATCATCAGCTGATGAAGGGAAAAAGAGTAATATAATTACCAAAACATGTGTTGGCCATGTGTTCATGTTTGCATATCGACTTGTGTGGGTTTCCCAAGTTTAAAGTGACTTTTCTAGCCATTGGTGAGGTCGAAGTGTGCACAGCTCACTGGTGGATCTTTATATTGCTCCCTTTGGTCTGGGAAGGGATCACAGCAACCAGAATCTGTCTGTTTCCCCCACATGGAGTCGATCTGCAGGTCATTCATAGAGGTAGCCCCAGGATCATCATTTATTTTAATGGAACAACTTTTAATTGTGATTAAATTTAAACATTTTGATATAACGAGAACATATATAACATATAATTTATAACATTTTATCAAACAAAAATACATTAAATATAAAAACACAGATTATCAAATCACTCTCAAACATATGCCGCTCACCCGATTACCTATAACGGTGATTTTTATTTTATTTACGGCGCCTTCATTTTAACTGCAATTGGGTCCCATTTCTGCTGGGTGATGCACAGGGTTCTGTTGTCCTCCAGGAGAACCTCCTGCTCTCCTGGACTTCCTTCCGCCATTATCACCCCGTAGGCCCCGCCCACCTCGACACTCGTGGAGCTTGACACCTGAAGAAAAGACGTATACGGTCAAAAGACGACAGTGTACATGACGGCCTACTGGTACAGCACTTTCTTTGAACGTTAATCGTCTTGATTGTTAAATTGATGAAGTTTATATTAATCTTCGTCATTTTGAAAATGGAGTTGTTCAGCAATGAATGCTGACGGGGCACTCAAATACACATAAGCGCTCCCAAAAATAAAAGATCAAATGAATAATTGATCAAAAGAAGAAGAAAACGGCACATACCGCGACTGTTGTATTGAGGGTTGACTGGAGGTGGAACCCTAGACGACACCGCCCTCTGAGGTGGGACGCCCTCACAGGCTGAGGAGGGCTGCCTCGCTCCACAGCCACCGTGGCACCGTGTGTCCACCTGTAAATACAAACATAGTATTTTACAATGCTGACTGCACATTAACCCATTGGTCTTTATTAAATGGCCTACCTGCTTCAGGGTGACGTTCTTCACAGAACAAATCTGAATATGGTGGATTTGTATGTCAATTTTCACATTTCATAAAAAAAAAAAATTGTATGTATTCTCCAAGAATGTACTACATGTGTTTTCACATGACAGAACATGACTTACCTCCACCTCCCCTGGTCGGCTCCAGTCGGCGAATCCGGTCATTTTAATGCCGATCTCCTTCTGGAGGAACCGATAGCCCCCCCCCTCCCTCTTTTGGCGGGTCAGCACGGCGATGTGCGCTGCCGCCTTGCTGCGCGTCTCCAGGCAGGACATGTATATGTCCTTCCTATGTCCCTAACCCTGCCAGGGGGCAGCTCGGTGCGGCGGCATGAGGGGCAGGAGAGGTCATCGCCCGCTCTGCCGTTGGTAAGTAGGGTGAGGCACTGCAGGCAGAAGGTGTGGGTACACTCGAGCATCTTGGGCGTCTTGGAGACCTGCCCGTCACGAGCAACGGGCAGGTATAAGTGCTGGGCTGCCACTCTTCCGGAGCGCCGGCGGCCTCGATGTCGACGGAGATGCAGGGGGCCTCGGGGGCGCACAGCTCAGAGCGCTCCAGCCACGCCTGCTTCTTCCGCCGCGGAGATGGCGGAGGATCGTGTGGCTGGTGGCCAGGTCCTCTGGGCCACCAGGGGGTAGCTCGGAGCGGTGGCGGCATAAGGGCCAGGGGAAGTCATTGGCCGGTCTGTCGTTTGCAAATGCTACACTCCGGCTCGCTTGTGTTAGACGTTTCCTCCTCTGACTCGTCTAGCCGCGTGGACGAAATCTGCGGCGACCGCTCCATCTTCAAGAAAAAAAACTAATATTAAATTGATTTTTAAATGTATGATTTCATCTCTTTTTCTATTTGTATGTATGGTCTTCACAATAAAAAAAAAAACTGCCTCAATGACAACAAACAGCCGGCCATTCAATTTTATATAACGCTTTTCTAAATACCCAAAGTCGCTTTACAGAGTCCAGTAGTCATCCCCACACACAGGTGGTGGTGAGCTACATCAGTAGCCAAAGTCTCAATATAACCTTAAATCTCAGACGCACTTGGAGGGTCACATTGTTAAAAAGTCCTCTGTCCTAGTTAAACATGTCGCTGTTTGTTGGCTGCTGGGCCTCCGGCTCAGTCCCAGGTCCCGTTAGCCGGTTCTTGTCTCTGGAGAGCAGCAGGATGCTCCCTGTGGTTTAGGCGCTGTTGAAGCGTCTCTGTTTGAGCACGTGTCCCCTCTGGCTAACGGTAATGCTAACGAGCGCCACGTCGAGGCTGGACGCCATGCATACGCCCCAAGGGGCGTGCCGTGACTGCTTATGGGCACCGTGTTTTTTGGGGCTCTGATTATCAATCGTTTGAGAATTACATGGTCAGTGAGTTCTTTAGTGCGGAGAACTTAACATATTCCAAATGTACTTGGAAATATTTACGCTAACGGCTTGTGGGCACAGACTGTTCAGACCATGGAGGGGAAATGAAGTCATTCTAGGGCGCTTGGTCCTGTGTGGGATGGAGAGGAGGTTGGCATCAGAGGAGCGGAGCCGGCGGGATGGAGTGTGGTGGTGAAGCAGATCGGTGAGGTAGCAGGGGGCCTGGTGATGGAGGGCTTTGTAGGTGAGGAGAAGGATTTTGAAATGATACGTTGTGGGACGGGGAGCCAGTGGAGGGTCTGGAGAACAGGGGTGATGTGATCGCGGGTGTGGGTGAGCAGTCGAGCAGCAGAGTTCTGAATATACTGGAGTTTATTGAGGATTTCTGATGTTGTGCCATAGAGAATGCTGTTCAATAGTCTATTCGGGAGGTGATGGAGGCGTGGATTAGTGTTTCAGCAGCAGAGAGGAGAGTGATGGACGGAGGCGAGCGATGTCTCTGAGGTGGAAGAAGGCAGTGCGGGTGATTTGTTTGACATGGTGTTCGAAGGAGAGGTTGCTGTCTAACATGACTCCGAGGTTGCGGATGTGTGGGGATGGGGACAGAGTGGAGTGGTCCATGGAGAGGCTGAAGGTATGACTGGTTTTGGTGAGAGATTTGGGACCGATGATGAGCATGTCAGTTTTATCACAGTTGAGTTTTAGAAAGTTGGTGTTCATCCAGGATGTCAAAGTTTATGACACGACTCTTTACTTACCGAAACCGTAGCGATAAAGGTCGGAGAAGCCGTGGGACTACCCGATACGTTTACAATGTGTGCATTTGCTTTTATTCTCGCTGTGTGTTGTACTTTACTATGAACCAAGCGCCGGCATACGTGTTTCATGGCAGCGGAGATCTGCCGCCGGAGGAGGAAAAGTCTCAGACACGAGAGAGAGAGACTCGCTCCACTAACAAGTGGAAGCTCTATGCGGTCCTGTCGTTCCTCGACCCGTGTTTACGCCGCGGGAGACGAGCGGGGACATGGGGGGAGGGGCGGAGGAGACTAGCGGGGACATGGGGGGGGCGGAGGAGACTAAGGGGACATGGGGGGAGGGGCGGAGGAGACTAGCGGGGACATGGGGGGAGGGGCGGAGGAGACTAGCGGGGACATGGGGGGAGGGGCGGAGGAGACTAGCGGGGACATGGGGGGAGGGGCGGAGGAGACTAGCGGGGACATGGGGGGAGGGGCGGAGGGCCGTGGAAGTCAGGACCGCAGAGTCCAGAGAGAAGGAGAGAGAGGGGCAGCAGCAGGGCGACTCACAGGGCGACAAGTGAAGACACGACATCTCAGGCTGGTTAAGGAAAAGATTCATATGGCTGAAGAAGCGGGCGCGATAAGCCACGCCCCCGCTGCGTCTCGTCTTGTGGCGTCCGGTGTGAACACCCTTTTTTGGTGTAGCGACAGAATCCTGCGGCAGCCGCAACAAGAAATATTTTGTTGCGTCCGGTGTGAACGTACCTTTACTCTAGAGACATAATTGTGTGATAAAGTAGTAGGGAATCTTGTGCTTGTTGTAGAGATGTGACTGTGGAATCCAACAGTTTCCCAGATTTCTCGAGAGAAGCCATAAAGAGGGAGGAAGTCCACTTTTCTGCTCAGTCATCTCCATTGTAATTCTGAGCGCCTTTCAACTCTTTTGAAGCAAACAGGAGCATTTTCTGAACTATGATTACACTATCATTTCTAAACCTAAATAAGTATTTAAGAATATGTACACGTTCACACAAGCCTTGAGCTTCTCCTAATGTGGACGTTTTTAGGGTCAGAGTTATAGTTCTCTTTAAAATCCAAATGTTCTGACAGGTTGCTTTCATCAGATTCAGAGCTGTGTCTCTCACTCACAGGTGCTTCACATTAGGCTAATCAGTGGCGGATCTCACACACACACACACACACACACACACACACACACACACACACACACACACACACTCTTGTCTATCATACATTGCAAGCCACACAGACCAACGGTTTGTGCGTGCGTGTAGCAGCGTGAGGACGCGTGTGTCTATATATGGAGAGATATTAGAAGAGAACCAATATTAGAGTTTTCAGGTCTCATTTAACCCACAAAAATAAAACACCTATCGGCGCGTTCGTCTCAATCCTTCCTCTATTGATTCTACTATTTTGGTGATTTGATCATGTTTTATTTGACAAGGTTTAACAAATGCTTTTGTAGAAAAAAAATCCATATGTTTAGATGTTTAAGCTATGTTCAGCCTATTTAAGATGTTGGCAGCTATTTTAAGCTATGTCCAACTTAAAAAAAACATATTTCAGCAAATTTCAGACAATGTTCAGCTATTTCCAGACATTTTCAGTTATTCATTTCATATTTAAGTTATTTTCAGCTATTTTCATTTATTCATTTCATATTTCAATTAATTTCAGTTATTCATTTCATATTTCAGCTATTTTCACCTATTCATTTCAGCTATTTCCAGACTTTTTCAACTATTCATTTAATATTTCAGCTATTTTCAGACATTTTCAGCTATTTTCAAACCTTTTTCAGCAATTTCGTTTTTACTTTTCAGCTTCAAACTTTTAGCATTCCAACTCATTTTCAGCAGGAAATGCATTTTCTAGTTACAAGAACAATAGTTGGACTGCTGAAGCATTCCAACTAATTATAATTGGTAAATATGATAATATTATAATTATTATATTATAATTATCTATTATTCTAAATAGTATAAATATATAAATAAATTGGTACATATAATTGGTGTCCACCATGTCTTTCCAATGGTATTGTGTCCTTGGTGCCGGCACAATTTAATGACCACGGTTTTTTTCCTGTCAAAATAATATAAAATATCTAATAAAAGGTAACTACTACAATAAGCTGTTTGATTGTAATAAGCGTTATTTAGGTAATATGACCCTAATAAGTCCTCAATAGATCCTTATTAACATTATGATGGGTTTATAAGACCAACAAAGAGTTAACTAGAACGAGCACTCGGTAGAGCGCATTGCTTCGCAAATCACAAGATCGGGCATTGAATTATGAACATTTTGGCATTAGTTTCATGCCAATTGGATACAAAATGACCGCGCTATGGTAAAAAGAAAAGTTTGACCTTTCATGACATTACAAAGACATTACTTTCTTTATGTAAGAAATTAATTTCGTTTTTGTTCCTCTTTGATCTAATGACCTTGGCGATTCCCAGATGAATATGAGAATCGCCTTCCCACCCATCCAGTCTGTGAATCTCACAGGCCTCCCCCCTAAGCTATCGGGGTGCAGGCGATTCCCAGATCAAAGCTGTTTTTTGCATACACCGCCTCCAGTATTGGGAGGGGCTTCTGTGAGACTCACAGACCAAATTACTGCTGGAAATAACCTCTACTTATAGACTCTGGTTTGGCGCGAGATCAAAGGCAGTGACAAGAGGGGATTTCCACCAGAAAACCTGTTTGTATTCAGTGATGACAAGATCAAGGGCAAACAACCTAACCTTTGAACCGAACGATCCCAAAATCTAATCTAATGTTCCCCGGATAATAACCAATCATCCCACTAAATTTCATGCGATTCGGTTTAATACTTTTTTACTTACGCGAATAACACACACACACACACACACACACACATACAAACACGCGGCGATCAAAACATTACCTTCCGCATTTTCAATGCAAAGGTAATAATAGCATCCTATACATTTATTGGCAAATATTCATTCTACTCTCCAAAAGAGAACAATAGCTGGCTCTTTAGCCCCTAATGCTTCAATATGTTCACCAGCTATCGTTTGGCGGTATGTTACAAATGTTTTATCAGAGCTCTTTCCACTGAAAACAGCTGTCTGAAACAGGGCCAAACTACGTAATATAAACAAGTCAACATTGACTTTGGACTTTAAACGAGAGACAAGTGCTGGTCTCCTGAGTGAAAGTCCTGTGTTCAACCTACACACACTGACCTCCCTGTGATTACCATTTGTGTTAAACCTGGGAATTAGATTAGATATTCCTTTATTGGTCCCAGAGTAGGGAAATTGCAGGATCACAGCATCAGGTGCACATTAGTAATGATAAGAGATAATAAAAATTAAATACAATTATAATTAGTAAATATTATAATATTCGTATTATTATAGTATAATGATCTATTATTCTAAATATATAAATAGTATAAATAAATTGGCACATATAATTGGTGTCCACCATGTTTTTCCAATGGCATTGTGTCCTTGGTGCCGGCACAATTTAATGACCACGGTTTGTTTCCTGTCAAAATAATATAAGATATCTAATAAAAGGTAACTACTACAATAAGCTGTTTGATTGTTCATTCATTTCATTTAGGTAATATGACCCTAATAAGTCCTCAATAGATCCTTATTAACATTATGATGAGTTTATAAGACCAACAAAGAGTTAACTAGAACGGGTACTCGGTAGAGCGCATTCCTTCACAAATCATAAGATCGGGCATTGAATTATGAACATTTTGGCATTAGGGGACTCGAACCCTGGTCATTACACATTTACCTTCACTCAATGACAGATCAGACGGTGAGGCAGGATCCCTCCCATGAGCCATGAGGATGAAGAGAGATCCTTCGCTTCAGCACAAGTCTCCTGCTCAGCTCCAGGGTCGCGTGAGCACCAATGCCTGTCGTGGCCGGTTCCAAGGCCATGACAGGGGGGTGCAGCGCTGGAACTCCCGGAGCCTGGTTGACCTGAAGCTGCCCGGGGTGGAGCTGCCAGCCGTGTTCGACCCCGTGTTGATAGCAGAGCTGAACAATTTGTCTGCAAAGGTGACGGCAAAGGCAAAATATCCAGCGCTGCAGGTCACCAACGGAGACACGGGAGAGATTCGGTCTGGACTACGTGGAGCCCGGCTGTCGTCCTGTTCCTCTCAACTGGGACAAGACACAAACAAGCATGGCCGCTGCGGTCGCCAAGGAGACGGAGCATCCTGCAGCTGTAGAGGCCGCAGACCCTCAGGTAATCCAGATCAATCACCAGTCAATTATCAATAATGATGATCAGATAGTGAATACTTATTGTCCTCTCCGTGTGACGCTTAGTTTCAGGAGACCAGTGCCGCTGTGAGGGAAGCTCCTTCCAGTCTGGTGCCCATCCTGTCCTTCCAGAGGGTCTGACGTAAAGCTCCAGCCGCCCTCCAGGTAAATGAAACCCCTACCACCCTCGGATGGACTTTGCACTGAGAACCAGCCGTGTAAATATAAGACAGAACAACAAAACAATCGTCTGAATATATTGTTCATTTACAATAATCCTGAAGATCATCGCCATATAATTGTATTGTCACAAGAAACACTGATCAACATGTGCTCTGTACGCTGTATTTATCTACAGCCCGCTGCCCGTATCCTCCTCTCCTCCAGCTGCTTCCCCGGGTGTTGGGGAAGTGCGTCTCCTCCAGGGTGTTCTCCCTGTATGAGGACCAGGGCATGGGGCAGGAGACGGCCTGGGGGGACGTCCTGCAGTCCTCTGTCTTTGAGGTGGAGAGAGAGACGGGTCACAGAGGAAGAAGAGACCACGCATATAAATAGTTCTAGTAATACTTTGTATTAATTACATTTGTTTTACATTAATTCTTTGAGAGGATTTAAATGTTGTTTAATTTCAGAATTCATCTGTGTATTTTCAATAAAATATGTTAAAGTCATCCCTTTGACTGTCTTCACTTTAGTGGAATTAATACATGGAAAAATAAATAATAAAATATTTAGATATGATCAGCTGTATACTTAATCATGTAAACAATAAACATGTGTAAAATAAATGTGTAAAATAAACACGTTGTGCCCTAATAAAAGTACATCTGTTAAAGATTAATATTATTTGCATTATTACTTTAGGGCTATAAATTATTCTATTTTGATTCTTTAATTTTAAGTGATGCATGCTAAACAAATAAAGTTTATTATTGAGATTAAATGTAGGTGTCTACTCACATTTTGGATCATTTTAAAATAAAATATACTCTTATTGAATGAGTTACGGTAGGAATTGAAGCGCCTTAAAATAAAATACGCTCTAATTAAATGAGTTACGGTAGCCTCACGGCTCTCCAGCATGAAAAGTCTCCTACTATATATATATATAATATATATATATAATATATCTGGATGCCAAGTCTCTGGCTGTACTCACTCTCTTGTCCCGGCTCGTGTCCAAACAGCTGTGAGATGTGAGGAGGCTGCTGAGGCTGCAGCGCCGTCTGCTGGTTCTGCTGGTTCTGATGCTGCAGAACCTGCTGCTGCTGCTGCTGCTGCATCTGCTGCATGTGTTGCTGCTGCTGGAGGAAATGCTGCTGCTGCTGCTGCTGCTGCTGTTGTTGTTGTAGATGCTGTTGGTGCAACTGTTGTTGAGTCTGCTGCTGCTGCTGCTGCTGCTGCAACATCTGCATGCGTTGCTGCTGCTGGAACTGCTGCAGCTGCTGCTGCAGCAGACCAGGTCGCAACAGCTGCTGGGGCCGGAGCTGCTGCTGCTGCTGCTGCTGCTGCTGGGAGAAGGCATGTTGCTGCTGCTGCTGCTGCTGCTGCTGCTGCTGCTGCTGCTGTTGTTGTTGTTGTTGTTGTTGTTGTTGTGAAAACATCTGCTGTTGGTGCATTTGCTGCTGCTGTTGTTGCAGAAATTGTTGTTGCTGTTGAGGCAAATGTGCAAACCCCTGTTGTGTGACCTGTGACTGCTGCTGCTGCTGCTGCTGGTGCAGCTGCTGGTGCAGCTGCAGCATCTGATGCTGCTGCTGGAGGTGCATCATGGGATGCTGTGGTTGCTGTGGTAACGGTTGTGGTTGCTGGGGGCCCTGGTGCGACTGCTGCTGTTGCAACAGCTGCTGCTGCTGCTCCGCTGTGATGGGCTGGACGGCTGGTTTGGCCGGACTGAACAGGAGAGGGTTGGTGCTGGTGGGGGGCGGGGCATGGCTCTGATTGGTCTGCTGCTCCAGTGGCTTCGTCTGATTTGCCGTCAGGTTCTGGAGGATCTGCAACAGGAGGACAGGCGTCAACAAGCTCCGCCTCCACAGGTCCACACGCAGTCCCACTGGCTTCAGTTACCGTGACAACAGACTGTAGACGCAACTCCGAGGCCGTCAACAGAAAAGAAAACGGGAACCCAGGAACTCTAGCCGCTGCATCAGGACCACTTCCTGAAGGAGAGTCTGGTGCTTGTGTCTTGCTGGAGGTCCAAAACCACCAGAACCTCCAGAACCTTGGCGCCGGGCTGGACTCCTCGCCGAGGAGCCGCCGCCACGGGGAACGCCGGGCTGAAGCTGCCATCGGGCGCCCGCGATTCCGGCTCGCTGTCCTCCTCCGGCTCACGACGTGCGGGGTGGTACAGCAGCTCGTCCGCGGGTCCTGTCTGGTAGAGACGGAACACAACACAGATGACATCATCGGATCACAGCGATGACATCACACTGATGACATCATATCATGCACTATGAACACAGCTCTACCTGTAGAGATGAACACAGCTCTACCTGTGAACCTGAACACAGCTCTACCTGTAGATGAACACAGCTCTACCTGTAGATGAACACAGCTCTACCTGTAGATGAACACACCTCTACCTGTAGATGAACACACCTCTACCTGTAGATGAACACAGCTCTACCTGTAGATGAACACAGCTCTACCTGTAGATGAACACACCTCTACCTGTAGATGAACACACCTCTACCTGTAGATGAACACACCTCTACCTGTAGAGATGAACACACCTCTACCTGTAGATGAACACACCTCTACCTGTAGATGAACACACCTCTACCTGTAGATGAACACACCTCTACCTGTAGATGAACACACCTCTACCTGTAGATGAACACAGCTCTACCTGTAGATGAACACACCTCTACCTGACAGCTGTCACAGGTGTGTAGCGGGGACGCTGGCGAATTTAACGCCGCTCCGTCAGACGCGGTTTCTTGTTTTTTGTTTTTGATTTTCTGCAGCTTTTCTTTTGACCTTTTGCCATCTCTATCTACATGCTTCGGTTCTTATTGTTCAGTTGGCTGTGTGGTTTGGCTTTGCGACGTCTAACTTGCAATCTAGCTGGCTACTGACGAGCTATCCCCCCCCCCCCCGGATGACACCGCTACTCAACTAACTCACAACTGAAGATCGGAGAGGACGCTGGCGTTGTCTGTTCGCCGTTTCTCCATCTGAGACTTTAACAACTTTAGTTCCTACCGAGACACTCGGGCGAGCGGTTTAGCGTGGCCAGGCAACATCCTTCGTTGGTTAGAATGGCTTTCTGCTATACTGTCTCACAACTCCGCCGACTAAAACCCGGAACTGCACCTGCCCTCAACATTACCAACATCATCGAGCTCGCTCTACTACGCCGCCCTCGTTACATTCACAGAGGTTCCGCCGAACATTTATTTTCCATAACCAGCTAAACTGCTCTGCTACAAACATCCGTCTCTATGGTCGAGATCCCGGCGCACTGGGTTGATACAATTCATGGAGCGGATTCCAGTCTGCGTGGAGCGGATTTCAGTGTTCTCGACCTATACAGAGATTCATCCCACATTCGTTGGTCAAAAATCGAACTGTTCAATGCTCAATCCATCAGCAATAAATCCACCCTGATTGAAGAACACATCAGGGAGAAAGGACTGGACTTAATGTGCCTAACTGAAACCTGGCATCAGCCAGAGGTTTACTCTGCCCTCAATGAAGCCTGTCCCCGGTTACAGTTACCTGGAGGCAACGCAGCACCGCCGTGGTGGCGGCCTAGCAGTCATCCACCGACAGGACCTGGAGCTGTCCCCCATCCCGCTGCCCACAATAACATCTTGTGAGTGTCTTGCATTTAAATGTAAGCCCCTTTCCCATGACTGTTCTTCTCATCTACCGGCCCCCTAAACCCAACTCCACTTTTATCCCAGAATTGTCTGATCTCCTCACAACACTTTGCACTACATCTGGAAATACCATAATCTTAGGAGATTTAAACATTCATGTCGACTGCCCTTCATGCGAATCTGCAACCGGTGTCCTTCAGCTACTGGACTCCTAAACCTACAACAACATGTTGATGTCCCCACACATTCAAGGGGACACACACTCGACCTGGTCATCGCAAACTCCGCCCTCATCACCGACCTACAGGTTTATGACCTTGGTGTGTCTGACCACAAAATAATATCAATGAAGCTGTCTTTCCCTTCTCCCCACATCAAACCCACGCGGCAGATCCACTTGAGGAATCTGAAAACATTAACATGGATGCCCTGGCTCTGGACCTCAAATCTCTCTCCATTGGCTCTACCAACTTCCTCTCTGGCACTGACTTAGTGGATTCCTACAACCAGTCCCTGAGCAGTCTTCTGGACCTTCATGCCCTATAAAATCCAGGTCAGTCTCCTTCTCACGCTCAGCACCCTGGTACACCTGAGCTGCATAAAATGAAGACTGCTGGGCGTGTCATCGAGCGGCGGTTCAAGGCTTCTGGACTGACTGTTCACAAACAGGCATATAGAGAACACAGGAAGGCCTATGCCGAAGCTCTGAGAGATGCGCAGTCCAAGTTTTATTCCACCATTATTAACAACAGCCCCGGTAACTCAAAACAACTTTTCTCTACTGTAAATCATCTTCTCAAACCGCTTTCACTTGTTCATCCTGAGGCCACTGAGGATAGGTGCAATATGCACATCAATTTTTTCCGACAAAAAGTTAAAAATATCCGCTCGCACCTCTCCGCCACTGCTGTCCTGCACGCTCACAACCACCGACCTACTATCTGAGTTTGATCAGCCTCCTTGCTCCTTCTCCACTGCCACACTGGAAGAAGTGGAGGATATCATCCACAACACAAGCCCAACCACCTGTGCTCTGGACCCTTTCCCATCAGCTCTGCTAAAGACAAACACCTCTGCCATCTCTCCACTGATCACCACGATCATAAACCACTCGCTCCTGGCAGCCATATTCCATCTGCGTTAAAAACTGCTGTCATCAGACCACTACTAAAAAAAAACACCCTGGATCCAGAGGTTTTTTCCAACTACAGGCCCATTTCAAATCTTCCATTTCTGTCCAAAGTTCTAGAAAAGGCAGTTGCAGCACAACTTCACGATCATCTCAAAGACAATAACCTTTTCGAGAAGTTTCAGTCTGGTTTCCATATGGCCATAGCACTGAAACAGCCTTGGTCAGGGGTCACAAATGACCTCATGATGGCAGCAGATACCGGTTCCCCATCTCTACTCATCCTCCTGGACCTAACAGCTGCTTTTGATACAATTGACCATAACATCCTCCTTCACCATCTGAAATACACTATTGGACTCTCTGATAAAATACATAACTGGTTCACCTCATATCTATCCGACAGAACGGAATCGTTACCCTGGGCAAAGCAAAATCATACACCCACAACGTCACCTGCGGTGTCCCCAGGGCTCAGTGCTGGGCCCCACTCTCTTCACCCTCTATCTGCTTCCCTGGGTAATATAATCAGCAGGCATGGGGTATCCTACCACTGCTATGCTGATGACACACAACTCTATATGAGGACAACCCCACTTCTTCTGATTCCAACTCTATATCCACACTCACCACCTGCCTGGAGGACATAGAGACATGGATGAAACTCAATTTTCTTCAGCTAAACAGTTCAAAAACAGAAGCCATCCTAGTTGGCACACCACATCAACTCCGCTCTTCCACCATCACCTGCATTACCTTCTCGGGTCAAAACGTACCTCTCTCCACATCTGTCACCAACCTTGGTGTTAAAATGGATTCAATCTCACTTTTGACACCCACATCAAACACCTCCGCAAGACAGCTTTCTATCACCTCAGGAACATCGCCAAACTCCGTCCAACACTCAATCTGGCAGATGCAGAGAAACTTGTCCATGCCTTTGTATCATCCAGGCTGGATTACTGTAATGCTCTCCTCACCGGAATCTCAAACAAGAACATCCAGAGATTACAATATATCCAGAACAGCGCTGCCAGGATCCTGCTAAGAGTCCGTAAATATGATCACATCACCCCCGTTCTGAAATCATTACACTGGCTCCCCATCCCACACAGAATTGAGTACAAGCTCTCCTCATCACTCATCAGTGCATTCATGGACATGCTCCCCAATACCTGAAAGAACTGCTCACCCCCCAGACCTCCTCATTTAACCTCCGTTCTTCAACCAACAACACACTCCAAGTCCCCAGAACCAAGCTCCGCACTATGGGAGATCGGGCCTTCTTCTCTGCAGCTCGAGGATATGGAACACCCTCCTGAACATCTGAGGGCCCCACAGACTGCAGAGGCTTTTAAGCGTGACCTGAAAACTCACCTTTTTAAGAAAGCTTACTGCTAAAATATCTTTTATGGGCTTTGCTTTTAAATATATCTTAAAATTTTAGCTTTTTATTGTTGTTTTATTCTGCTCTGTAGCACTTTGAGATTGCTCAAATATGAAGTGCAATATAAATGCAATGTATTATTATTATTATTACCTGTAGATGAACACACCTCTACCTGTAGATGAACACAGCTCTACCTGTAGATGGACACACCTCTACCTGTAGATGAACACACCTCTACCTGTAGATGAACACAGCTCTACCTGTAGATGAACACAGCTCTACCTGTAGATGAACACAGCTCTACCTGTAGATGAACACAGCTCTACCTGTGAACCTGAACACAGCTCTACCTGTAGATGAACACACCTCTACCTGTAGATGAACACAGCTCTACCTGTGAACCTGAACACAGCTCTACCTGTAGATGAACACAGCTCTACCTGTAGATGAACACAGCTCTACCTGTAGATGAACACAGCTCTACCTGTGATATTGGGCTGTATAAACAAACTGAATTGATCATTTAACTGAATCATAATTCCTCAGTAACAGTTGATGCATTCGGTTCGTGTCTCTACCTGAAGAACAACCTGAAGCTGTTTGATGTTTCGGGATACATCACGAACGGAGACAATAACCAGAGCAAATGTATTCAGCCCAACGATGGAGACAATCATCCCAAAGTGAAAGGCCTGTTGCTCATCGTGACACAACACAGACACAACACAGACACAACACAGACACAACACAGACACAACACTGACACAACCCTGACACAACACTGACACAACACTGACACAACACTGACACAACACTGACACTGACACAACACTGACACACCTTTACGAGTCCGTTATCCAGTCGGGGTGACCGTCTGGATGCCCGGGTGCTTCAGGGCACACTCAAAACTTGGCCTGGAGGGGGGAAACAGGAGAACAGTGGAATTAGAAGAGCACACCATGATGTACAGGATCAATAGCGTCCATGGAGGACACGACACACCATGTGGGTACAGGATCAATAGCGTCCATGGAGGACACGGGTACAGGATCAATAGCGCCCATGGAGGACAACGGGTACATCAATAAAGGCCCGCGGAGGACACGGGTACAGGGGATCAATAGCGTCCATGGAGGACACGGGTACAGGATCAATGTCCTGAGGTCACATGTCCTGACTCGAGGTTAGGGTTAAAGATGCGTTCACACGGATCGACAAAATTCTGTCGCGACAACTTTACATGTTGAGTCAATGCAGAGCTGCGACGCTGTATTTTTTCCTGCGGGCAGCGCGACAGGCGCCACAGAGCTGCACGAACAGAGCCCGGATGTCGCGGGCGAACTGAGCGAACAGAGCGATCTGTCGCAGCTCCTTGTCGCTCGAAGTTGAAATTTCTGAACTCGAGCGACAGAAACGCGTGAGTCATAGTTGCGCCAGCCAATCAGCGTTGAGAAGCTCCGCCGTCATCGTTCTGCTGGCCGGTTTAGAAAGTGGAGGAAGATTCTTGTCGAGGTTCGTGGGCAAAACAAACTTTATGACACGACTCTTTACTTACCGAAACCGTAGCGATAAAGATGAAGCGTGGAAGGAGGTGGGAGAAACCGTGGGACTACCCGATCGTTTACAATGTGTGCGTTTGCTTTTATTCTCCTGTGTATTGTACTTCACTATGAACCAAGCGCCGCATACGTGTTTCATGGCAGCGGAGATCTGCCGCGAGGAGGAGGAAAAGTCTCAGACACACGAATCATAGAGAGAAGAGAGAGAGAGAGACGAATCATAGAGAGAAGAGAGAGCAGCTCGGTCCGCTAACAAGTGGAAGCTCTCTGCGGTCCTGTCGTTCTCGACCCGTGTTACGCCGTGGGAGACGAGCGGGACATGGGGGAAGGCAGGGAGGAGACTAAGGGACATGGGGAGAGGCGGAGGAGACTAGCGGGGACATGGGGGAGGGGCGGAGGAGACTAGCGGGGACATGGGGAGGGGCGGAGGAGACTAGCGGGACATGGGGGAGGGCGGAGGAGACTAGCGGGGACATGGGGGAGGCGGAGGAGACTAGGGGACATGGGGGAGGGGAGGAGACGAGGGACATGGGGGAGGGCGGAGGAGACTAGCGGGACATGGGGGGAGGGCGGAGGACAGCGGGACATGGGGGAGGGGCGGAGGTGGAAGTCAGGACCGCAGAGTCCAGAGAGAAGTGAGGAGGGGCAGCAACAGGGCGACTCACAGGGCGACAAGTGAG
>JAYMGU010000484.1:20000-27310 GCA_036178185.1 Liparis tanakae | reverse complement strand
ATGACGTTATTTTATCATTTGAGAAAAAAAACGAGATACTTTTCAATATTAATGTATTATGAAATGACAAAAAAAAAACATATTGATAGATTTAAAAAGCAAAGCGTGAGCAAATTGCCTACGGCCACACCAGTGGTGACGCCGATCTCGGCCAGATCTCGAAGCTAAGCAGAGTCGGGCCTGGTTAGTACTTGGATGGGACCGCCTGGGAATACCAGGTGCTGTAAGCTCTTAACTTATTCCTCCAAAACGCAGTCGACGTTGCACTTTTTATCATTTGAGAAGAAAAAAAAACGAGATACTTTCAACATTAATGTATTATGAAAAAAAACATATTGATAGATTTAAAAAGCAAAGCGTGGCAGCAAATATTGCCTACGGCCACACCAGTCTGGACGCCCGATCTCGCCAGATCTCGGAAGCTAAGCAGAGTCGGGCCTGGTTAGTACTTGATGGGAGACCGCCTGGGAATACCAGGTGCTGTAAGCTCTTTAACTTATTCCTCCAAAACGCAGTCGACGTTGCACTTTTTTATCATTTTGAAAAAAAAAAAGAGATACTTTCAATATTAATTTATTATGAAAAAAAACATATTGATAGATTTAAAAAGCAAAGCGTGGCAGCAAATATTGCCACGGCCACACCAGTCTGGACGCCCGATCTCGTCAGATCTCGAAGCTAAGCAGAGTCGGGCCTGGTTAGTACTTGATGGGAGACCGCCTGGGAATACCAGGTGCTGTAAGCTCATTACCTTATTCCTCCAAAACGCAGTCGACGTTGCACTTTTATCATTTGAGAAAAAAAAAACGAGATACTTTCAATATTAATGTATCATGAAATGACAAAAAAACATATTGATAGATTTAAAAAAGCAAAGCGTGGCAGCAAATATTGCCTCACGGCCACACCAGTCTGGACGCCCGATCTCGCCAGATCTCGAAGCTAAGCAGAGTCGGGCCTGGTTAGTACTTGATGGGAGACTGCCTGGGAATACCAGGTGCTGTAAGCTCTTTAACTTATTCTCCAAAAGCAGTCGACGTTGCACTTTTATCATTTGAGAAGAAAAAAAAGAGATACTTTCAATATTAATGTATTATGAAATGACAAAAACATATTGATAGATTTAAAAAGCAAAGCGTGGCAGCAAATATTGCCTACGGCCACCCCGACCTCTAGACGCCCGATCTCGTCAGATCTCGGAAGCTAAGCAGAGTCGGGCCTGGTTAGTACTTGGATGGGAGACCGCCTGGGAATACCAGGTGCTGTAAGCTCTTTAACTTATTCCTCCAAAACGCAGTCGACGTTGCACTTTTATCATTTGAGAAAAAAAAAAAGAGATACTTTCAATATTAATGTTATATGAAAAAAAACATATTGTTAGATTGAAAAAGCAAAGCGTGGCAGGAATATTGCCTACGGCCACACCAGTCTGGTGACGCCCGATCTCGTCAGATCTCGGAAGCTAAGTAGAGTCGGGCCTGGTTAGTACTTAGATGGGAGACCGCCTGGGAATACCAGGTGCTGTAAGCTCTTTAACTTATTCCTCCAAAACGCAGTCGACGTTGCACTTTTATCATTTGAGAAAAAAAAAAAGAGATACTTTCAATATTAATGTATGACAAAAAAACATATTGATAGATTTAAAAAAGCAAAGAGTGGCAGGAAATATTGCCTACGGCCACACCAGTCTGGTGATGCCCGATCTCGTCAGATCTCGGAAGCTAAGCAGAGTCGGGCCTGGTTAGTACTTGGATGGGAGACCGCCTGGGAATACCAGGTGCTGTAAGCTCTTTAACTTATTCCTCCAAAACGCAGTCGACGTTGCACTTTTATCATTTGAGAAAGAAAAAAAATACGAGATACTTTCAATATTAATGTATTATGAAAAAAAAACATATTGATAGATTTAAAAAGGCAAAGCGTGGCAGCAAATATTGCCTACGGCCACACCAGTCTGGTGACGCCCGATCTCATCAGATCTCGGTAGCTAAGCAGAGTCGGGCCTGGTTAGTACTTGGATGGGAGACCGCCTGGGAATACCTAGTGCTGTAAGCTCTTTAACTTATTCCTCCAAAACGCAGTCGACGTTGCACTTTATCATTTGAGAAAGAAAAAAGAGATACTTTCAATATTAATTTATTATGAAAAAAACATATTGATAGATTTAAAAAGCAAAGAGTGGCTGGAAATATTGCTCACGGCCACACCAGTCTGGTGATGCCCGATCTCAGATCTCGAAGCTAAGCAGAGTCGGGCCTGGTTAGTACTTGGATGGGAGACCGCCTGGGAATACCAGGTGCTGTAAGCTCTTTTAACTTATTCCTCAAAACGCGAGTCGACGTACACTTTATCATTTGAGAAAAAAAAAACAAGATACTTTCAATATTAATGTATTATGAAAAAAAAACATATTGATAGATTTAAAAAAGCAAAGCGTGGCAGCAAATATTGCCTACGGCCACACCAGTCTGGTGACGCCCAATCTCATCAGATCTCGGTAGCTAAGCAGAGTCGGGCCTGGTTAGTACTTGGATGGGAGACCGCCTGGGAATACCAAGTGCTGTAAGCTCTTTAACTTATTCCTCCAAAACGCAGTCGACGTTGCACTTTTATCATTTGAGAAAGAAAAAAAAAGAGATACTTTCAATATTAATTTATTATGAAAAAAAAACATATTGATAGATTTAAAAAAGCAAAGAGTGGCTGGAAATATTGCCTACGGCCACACCAGTCTGGTGACGCCCAATCTCGTCAGATCTCGGAAGCTAAGCAGAGTCGGGCCTGGTTAGTACTTGGATGGGAGACCGCCTGGGAATACCAGGTGCTGTAAGCTCATTAACTTATTCCTCCAAAACGCAGTCGACGTTGCACTTTTATCATTTGAGAAAAAAAAAAACGAGATACTTTCAACATTAATGTATCATGAAATGACAAAAACATATTGATAGATTTAAAAGCAAAGCGTGGCAGCAAAATTGCCTACGGCCACACCAAGTCTGATGACGCCCGATCTCGCCAGATCTCGGAAGCTAAGCAGAGTCGGGCCTGGTTAGTACTTGATGGGAGACCGCCTGGGAATACCAGGTGCTGTAAGTTTAACTTATCCCTCAAAAACGCAGTCGACGCTGCACTTTTATCATTTGAGAAAGAAAAAAAAACGAGATACTTTAAATATTAATGTATTATGAAAAAAAAACATATTGATAGATTTAAAAAGCAAAGCGCGTGGCAGCATATATGCCCACGGCCACACCAGTCTGGTGACGCCGATCTCGGCAGATCTCGAAGCTAAGCAGAGTCGGGCCTGGTTAGTACTTGATGGGAGACCGCCTGGGAATACCAGGTGCTGTAAGCTCATTAACTTTTTCCTCCAAAGCAGTCGACGTTGCACTTTTATCATTTGAGAAAAAAAAAAACGAGATACTTTCAACATTAATGTATCATGAAATGACAAAAACATATTGATAGATTTAAAAAGCAAAGAGTGGCAGGAAATATTGCCTACGGCCACACCAGTCTGGTGACGCCTGATCTCGCAGATCTCGAAGCTAAGCAGAGTCGGGCCTGGTTAGTACTTGATGGGAGACCGCCTGGGAATACCAGGTGCTGTAAGCTCTTAACTTATTCCTCCAAAACGCAGTCGACGCACTTTTATCATTTGAGAAAAAAAAAACGAGATACTTTCAATATTAATGTATTATGAAATGACAAAAAACATATTGATAGATTTAAAAAGCAAAGCGTGGCAGCAAATATTGCCTACGGCCACACCAGTCTGGTGACGCCCGATCTCGCCAGATCTCGAAGCTAAGCAGAGTCGGGCCTGGTTAGTACTTGATGGGAGACCGCCTGGGAATACCAGGTGCTGTAAGCTCATTAACTTTTTCCTCCAAAACGCAGTCGACGTTGCACTTTTATCATTTGAGAAAGAAAACAAACGAGATACTTTCAACATTAATGTATCATGAAATGACAAAAACATATTGATAGATTTAAAAGCAAAGCGTGGCAGCAAATATTGCCTACGGCCACACCAGTCTGGTGACGCCCGATCGCCAGATCTCGAAGCTAAGCAGAGTCGGGCCTGGTTAGTACTTGGATGGGAGACCGCCTGGGAATACCAGGTGCTGTAAGCTCTTTAACTTATTCCTCCAAAACGCAGTCGACGTTTCACTTTTATCATTTGAGAAAGAAAAAAACGAGATACTTTCAATATTAATGTATTATGAAATGACATAAATAACATATTGATAGATTTAAAAAAGCAAAGCGTGGCACAATATTGCTCACGGCCACACCAGTCTGGTGACGCCTCGATCTCGCCAGATCTCGAAGCTAAGCAGAGTCGGGCCTGGTTAGTACTTGATGGGAGACCGCCTGGGAATACCAGGTGCTGTAAGCTCTTTAACTTTTTCCTCCAAAACGCAGTCGACGTTGCACTTTTATCATTTGAGAAAGAAAAAAAACGAGATACTTTCAATATTAATGTATTATGAAAAAAAAAACATATTGATAGATTTGAAAAAGCAAAGTGTGGCAGGAAATATTGCCTACGGCCACACCAGTCTGGTGACGCGCGATCTCGTCAGATCTCGGAAGCTAAACAGAGTCAGGCCTGGTTAGTACTTGGATGGGAGACCGCCTGGGAATACCAGGTGCTGTAAGCTCTTAACTTATTCCAAAAACGCAGTCGACGTTGCACTTTTATCATTTGAGAAAGAAAAAAACGAGATACTTTCAATATTAATGTATTATGAAATGACAAAAACATATTGATAGATTTAAAAAGCAAAGCGTGGCAGGAATTATTGCTCACGGCCACACCAGTCTGGTGACGCTGATCTCGCCAGATCTCGAAGCTAAGCAGAGTCGGGCCTGGTTAGTACTTGGATGGGAGACCGCCTGGGAATACCAGGTGCTGTAAGCTCATTAACTTATTCCTCCAAAACGCAGTCGACGCACTTTTTATCATTTGAGAAAAAAAAAAAGAGATACTTTCAACATTAATGTATCATGAAATGACAAAAAACATATTGATAGATTTAAAAAGCAAAGCGTGGCAGCAAATATTGCCTCACGGCCACACCAGTCTGGGACGCCCGATCTCGCCAGATCTCGAAGCTAAGCAGATATGGGCCTGGTTAGTACTTGATGGGAGACCGCTGGGAATACCAGGTGCTGTAAGCTCTTTAACTTATTCCTCCAAAACGCAGTCGACGTTGCACTTTTTATCATTTGAGAAAAAAGAGATACTTTCAATATTAATTTATTATGAATAAAAAACATATTGATAGATTTAAATAAGCAATGAGCAGCAAAATTTGCCACGGCCACACCAGTCTGGTGACGCCCGATCTCGCCAGATCTCGAAGCTAAGCAGAGTCGGGCCTGGTTAGTACTTGATGGGAGACCGCCTGGGAATACCAGGTGCTGTAAGCTCTTTAACTTATTCCTCCAAAACGCAGTCGACGTTGCACTTTTTATCATTTGAGAAAAAAAAAACGAGATACTTTCAATATTAATTTATTATGAAATGACAAAAACATATTGATAGATTTAAAAAGCAAAGCGTGGCAGCAAATATTGCCTCACGGCCACACCAGTCTGGTGACGCCTGATCTCGCCAGATCTCGGAAGCTAAACAGAGTCGGGCCTGTTTAGTACTTGGATGGGAGACCGCCTGGGAATACCAGGTGCTGTAAGCTCATTAACTTTTTCCTCCAAACGCAGTCGACGTTGCACTTTATCATTTGAGAAAAAAAACGAGATACTTTCAACATTAATGTATCATGAAATGACAAAAAAAACATATTGATAGATTTAAAAAAGCCACGAGAGGCAGGAAATATTGCCTACGGCCACACCAGTATGGTGACGCCCGATCTCGCCAGATCTCAGAAGCTAAGCAGAGTCGGGCCTGGTTAGTACTTGATGGGAGACCGCCTGGGAATACCAGGTGCTGTAAGCTCTTTAACTTATTCCTCCAAAACGCAGTCGACGGCACTTTTATCATTTGAGAAAAAAAACGAGATACTTTCAACATTAATGTATTATGAAATGACAAAAACATATTGATAGATTTAAAAAGCAAAGAGTGGCAGGAAATATTGCTCACGGCCACACCAGTCTGGTGACGCCCGATCTGCCAGATCTCGGAAGCTAAGCAGAGTCGGGCCTGGTTAGTACTTGATGGGAGACCGCCTGGGAATACCAGGTGCTGTAAGCTCTTAACTTATTCCTCCAAACGCAGTCGACGTTGCACTTTTATCATTTGAGAAAGAAAAAAAACGAGATACTTTCAATATTAATGTATTATGAAAAAAACATATTGATAGATTTGAAAAAGCAAAAGTGGCAGGTAATTTTGCCTACGGCCACACCAGTCTGGTGACGCCCGATCTCAGATCTCGGAAGCTAAGCAGAGTCGGGCCTGGTTAGTACTTGATGGGAGACCGCCTGGGAATACCAGGTGCTGTAAGCTCTTAACTTATTCCTCCAAAACGCAGTCGACGTTGCACTTTTATCATTTGAGAAAAAAAAACGAGATACTTTCAACATTAATGTATCATGAAATGACAAAAACATATTGATAGATTTAAAAGCAAAGCGTGGCAGCAATATTGCTCACGGCCACACCAGTCTGGTGACGCCTGATCTCGTCCAGATCTCGGAAGCTAAGCAGAGTCGGGCCTGGTTAGTACTTGATGGGAGACCGCCTGGGAATACCAGGTGCTGTAAGCTCTTAACTTATTCCTCCAAAACGCAGTCGACGTTGCACTTTTATCATTTGAGAAAAAAAAAGAGATACTTTCAATATTAATTTATTATGAAATGACAAAAAAACATATTGACAGATTTAAAAAAGCAAAGAGTGGCAGGAAATATTGCCTACGGCCACACCAGTCTGGTGACGCCCGATCTCGTCAGATCTCGAAGCTAAGCAGAGTCGGGCCTGGTTAGTACTTGTATGGGAGACTGCCTGGGAATACCAGGTGCTGTAAGCTCTTTAACTTATTCCCCCAAACGCAGTCGACGTTGCACTTTTATCATTTGAGAAAGAAAAAAAAACGAGATACTTTCAATATTAATGTATTATGAAATGACAAAAAAATCATATTGATAGATTTAAAAAGCAAAGTGTGGCAGGTAATATTGCCTACGGCCACACCAGTCTGTTGACACCCGATCTCGTCAGATCTCGAAGCTAAGCAGAGTCGGTCCTGGTTAGTACTTGATGGGAGACCGCCTGGGAATACCAGGTGCTGTAAGCTCTTAACTTATTCCTCCAAAACGCAGTCGACGTTGCACTT
>JAYMGU010000484.1:0-15000 GCA_036178185.1 Liparis tanakae | reverse complement strand
ATCATTTGAGAAAAAAAAAAAGAGATACTTTCAACATTAATGTATTATGACAAAAACATATTGATAGATTTAAAAAGCAAAGCGTGGCAGCAAATATTACCTACGGCCACACCAGACTGGTGACGCCTGATCTCGCCAGATCTCGGAAGCTAAGCAGAGTCGGGCCTGGTTAGTACTTGATGGGAGACCGCCTGGGAATACCAGGTGCTGTAAGCTCATTAACTTATTCCTCCAAAACGCAGCCAACGTTGCTCTTTTTTCATTTGAGAAAAAAAAAGAGATACTTTCAATATTAATTTATTATGAATAAAAAACATATTGATAGATTTAAAAAGCAAAGCTGGCAGCAAAAATTGCCTACGGCCACACCAGTCTGGTGACGCCCGATCTCGCCAGATCTCGAAGCTAAGCAGAGTCGGGCCTGGTTAGTACTTGATGGGAGACCGCCTGGGAATACCAGGTGCTGTAAGCTCTTAACTTATTCCTCCAAACGCAGTCGACGTTGCACTTTTATCATTTGAGAAAAAAAAACGAGATACTTTCAATATTAATTTATTTTGAAAAAAAACATATTGATAGATTTAAAAAGCAAAGCAGCGTGGCAGCAATATTGCCTACGGCCACACCAGTCTGGTGACGCCTGATCTCGCCAGATCTCGGAAGCTAAGCAGAGTCGGGCCTGGTTAGTACTTGATGGGAGACCGCCTGGGAATACCAGGTGCTGTAAGCTCATTAACTTTTTCCTCCAAACGCAGTCGACGTTGCACTTTTATCATTTGAGAAAAAAAAAACGAGATACTTTCAACATTAATGTATCATGAAATGACAAAAAACATATTGATAGATTTAAAAAGCAAAGAGTGGCAGGAAATATTGCTCACGGCCACCAGTCTGGTGACGCCCGATCTCGCCAGATCTCGGAAGCTAAGCAGAGTCGGGCCTGGTTAGTTCTGATGGGAGACCGCCTGGGAATACCAGGTGCTGTAAGCTCTTTAACTTATTCCTCCAAAACGCAGTCGACGTTGCACTTTTATCATTTGAGAAAGAAAAAAAACGAGATACTTTCAATATTAATTTATTATGAAAAATAAACATATTGATAGATTTAAAAAAGCTAAGAGTCGCTGGAAATATTGCCCACGCCCACACCAGTCTGGTGACGCCCGATCTCGCCAGATCTCGGAAGCCAAGCAGAGTCGGGCCTGGTTAGTACTTGCAAGGGAGTCCGCCTGCGAATACCAGGTGCTGTAAGCCCATTAACTTTTTTCTCCAAAACGCAGTCGACGCACTTTTTATCATTTGAGAAAAAATAAAAAACGAGATACTTTCAACATTAATGTATTATGAAATGACAAAAACATATTGATAGATTTAAAAAAGCAAAGAGTGGCAGGAAATATTGCCTCACGGCCACACCAGTCTGGTGACGCCGATCTCGCCAGATCTCGGAAGCTAAGCAGAGTCGGGCCTGGTTAGTACTTGATGGGAGACCGCCTGGGAATACCAGGTGCTGTAAGCTCTTTAACTTATTCCTCCAAAACGCAGTCGACGTTGCACTTTTATCATTTGAGAAAGAAAAAAACGAGATACTTTCAATATTAATGTATTATGAAAAAAAACATATTGATAGATTTAAAAAGCAAAGCGTGGCAGGTAATATTGCCTACGGCCACACCAGTCTGGTGACTCCCGATCTCGTCAGATCTCGGAAGCAAAGCAGAGTTGGGCCTGGTTAGTACTTGGATGGGAGACCGCCTGGGAATACCAGGTGCTGTAAGCTCTTTAACTTATTCCTCCAAAACGCAGTCGACGTTGCACTTTTATCATTTGAGAAAAAAAAAACGAGATACTTTCAACATTAATGTATCATGAAATGACAAAAAACATATTGATAGATTTAAAAAGCAAAGCGTGGCAGCAAATATTGCCTACGGCCACACCAGTCTGGTGACGCCTGATCTCGTCAGATCTCGGAAGCTAAGCAGAGTCGGGCCTGGTTAGTACTTGGATGGGAGACCGCCTGGGAATACCAGGTGCTGTAAGCTCTTTAACTTATTCCTCCAAAACGCAGTCGACGTTGCACTTTTATCATTTGAGAAAAAAAAAGAGATACTTTCAATATTAATTTATTATGAAAAAAACATATTGATGGATTTAAAAAAGCAAAGAGTGGCAGGAAATATTGCCTACGGCCACACCAGTCTGGTGACGCCGATCTCACAGATCTCGGAAGCTAAGCAGAGTCGGGCCTGGTTAGTACTTGGATGGGAGACCGCTGGGAATACCAGGTGCTGTAAGCTTTAACTTATTCCTCCAAACGCAGTCGACGTTGCACTTTTATCATTTGAGAAAAAAAAACGAGATACTTTCAACATTAATGTATCATGAAAACAAAAAAACATATTGATAGATTTAAAAAGCAAAGCGTGGCAGCAATATTGCCTACGGCCACACCAGTCTGGTGACGCCTGATCTCGCCAGATCTCGGAAGCTAAGCAGAGTCGGGCCTGGTTAGTACTTGATGGGAGACCGCCTGGGAATACCAGGTGCTGTAAGCTCTTTTAACTTATTCCTCCAAAACGCAGTCGACGCTTGCACTTTTATCATTTGAGAAAAAAAAAAACGAGATACTTTCAACATTAATGTATTATGAAATGACAAAAAACATATTGATAGATTTAAAAGCAAAGCGTGGCAGGAAATATTGCCTACGGCCACAAAAGTCTGGTGACGCCCGATCTCGTCAGATCTCGAAGCTAAGCAGAGTCGGGCCTGGTTAGTACTTGATGGGAGACCGCCTGGGAATACCAGGTGCTGTAAGCTCTTTAACTTATTCCTCCAAAACGCAGTCGACGTTGCACTTTTATCATTTGAGAAAGAAAAAAAACGAGATACTTTCAATATTAATGTATTATGAAAAAAAAAAAACATTGATAGATTTAAAAAAGCAAAGAGTGGCAGGAAATATTGCCTACGGCCACACCAGTCTGGTGACGCCCGATCTCGTCAGATCTCGGAAGCTAAGCAGAGTCGGGCCTGGTTAGTACTTGATGGGAGACCGCCTGGGAATACCAGGTGCTGTAAGCTCTTTAACTTATTCCTCCAAAACGCAGTCGACGTTGCACTTTTTATCATTTGAGAAAAAAAAAACGAGATACTTTCAACATTAATGTATCATGAAATGACAAAAAAACATATTGATAGATTTAAAAGAGCAAAGCGTGGCAGCAAATATTGCCTACGGCCACACCAGTCTGGTGACGCCTGATCTCGTCAGATCTCGGAAGCTAAGCAGAGTCGGGCCTGGTTAGTACTTGATGGGAGACCGCCTGGGAATACCAGGTGCTGTAAGCTCTTAACTTATTCCTCCAAAACGCAGTCGACGTTGCACTTTTATCATTTGAGAAAAAAAAAACGAGATACTTTCAATATTAATTTATTATGAAAAAAAACATATTGATAGATTTAAAAAGCAAAGAGTGGCAGGAAATATTGCCTACGGCCACACCAGTCTGGTGACGCCCGATCTCGCCAGATCTCGGAAGCTAAGCAGAGTCGGGCCTGGTTAGTACTTGATGGGAGACCGCCTGGGAATACCAGGTGCTGTAAGCTCTTTAACTTATTCCTCCAAAACGCAGTCGACGTTGCACTTTTATCATTTGAGAAAGAAAAAAAAACGAGATACTTTCAATATTAATGTATTATGAAATGGAAAAAAAACATATTGATAGATTTAAAAAGCAAAGTGGCAGGAAATATTGCCTACGGCCACACCAGTCTGTTGGACACCCGATCTCGCCAGATCTCGAAGCTAAGAGATTTGGGCCTGGTTAGTACTTGGATGGGAGACCGCCTGGGAATACCAGGTGCTGTAAGCTCTTTAACTTATTCCTCCAAAACGCAGTCGACGTTGCACTTTTATCATTTGAGAAAAACAAACAAGATACTTTCAACATAAATGTATCATGAAATGACAAAAAAACATATTGATAGATTTAAAAAAGCAAAGAGTGGCAGCAAATATTGCCTACGGCCACACCAGTCTGGTGACGCCGGATCTCGCAGATCTCGGAAGCTAAGCAGAGTCGGGCCTGGTTAGTACTTGATGGGAGACCGCCTGGGAATACCAGGTGCTGTAAGCTCTTTAACTTATTCCTCCAAAACGCAGTCGACGCTGCACTTTTTCATCATTTGAGAAAAAAAAAACGAGATACTTTCAATATTAATTTATTGAAATGAAAAAACATATTGATAGATTTAAAAAGCAAAGAGTGGCAGGAAATATTGCCTACGGCCACACCAGTCTGGTGACGCCCGATCTCGCCAGATCTCGAAGCTAAGCAGAGTCGGGCCTGGTTAGTACTTGGATGGGAGACCGCCTGGGAATACCAGGTGCTGTAAGCTCTTAACTTATTCCTCCAAAACGCAGTCGACGTTACTTTTTATCATTTGAGAAAAAAAAACGAGATACTTTCAACATTAATGTATCATGAAATGACAAAAAACATATTGATAGATTTAAAAAGCAAAGCGTGGCAGCAAATATTGCCCACGGCCACACCAGTCTGGTGACGCCAGATCTCGAAGCTAAGCAGAGTCGGGCCTGGTTAGTACTTGATGGGAGACCGCCTGGGAATACCAGGTGCTGTAAGCTCTTAACTTATTCCTCCAAAACGCAGTCGACGTTGCACTTTATCATTTGAGAAAAAAAAAACGAGATACTTTCAATATTAATGTATCATGAAATGACAAAAAACATATTGATAGATTTAAAAAGCAAAGCGTGGCAGCAATATTGCCTACGGCCACACCAGTCTGGTGACGCCTGATCTCGCCAGATCTCGGAAGCTAAGCAGAGTCGGGCCTGGTTAGTACTTGATGGGAGACCGCCTGGGAATACCAGGTGCTGTAAGCTCATTAACTTTTTCTCCAAAACGCAGTCGACGCTTGCACTTTTATCATTTGAGAAAAACATAAAACGAGATACTTTCAACATTAATGTATCATGAAATGACAAAAAACATATTGATAGATTTAAAAAAGCAAAGAGTGGCAGCAAATATTGCCTACGGCCACACCAGTCTGGTGACGCCCGATCTCGCCAGATCTCGGAAGCTAAGCAGAGTCGGGCCTGGTTAGTACTTGATGGGAGACCGCCTGGGAATACCAGGTGCTGTAAGCTCTTAACTTATTCCTCCAAAACGCAGTCGACGTTGCACTTTTATCATTTGAGAAAAAAAAAACGAGATACTTTCAATATTAATTTATTATGAAATGACAAAAAACATATTGATAGATTTAAAAAGCAAAGAGTGGTTGGAAATATTGCCTACGGCCACACCAGTCTGGTGACGCCCGATCTCGCCAGATCTCGGAAGCTAAGCAGAGTCGGGCCTGGTTAGTACTTGGATGGGAGACCGCCTGGGAATACCAGGTGCTGTAAGCTTTAACTTATTCCTCCAAAACGCAGTCGACGTTGCACTTTTTATCATTTGAGAAAAAAAAAAACGAGATACTTTCAACATTACTGTATTATGAAATGACAAAAACATATTGATAGATTTAAAAAGCAAAGAGTGGCAGGAAATATTGCTCACGGCCACACCAGTCTGGTGACGCCCGATCTCACAGATCTCGAAGCTAAGCAGAGTCGGGCCTGGTTAGTACTTGATGGGAGACCGCCTGGGAATACCAGGTGCTGTAAGCTCATTAACTTATTCCTCCAAAACGCAGTCGACGTTGCACTTTTATCATTTGAGAAAAAAAAACGAGATACTTTCAATATTAATGTATTATGAAATGAAAAAAACATATTGATAGATTTAAAAAGCAAAGAGTGGCAGCAAATATTGCCTACGGCCACACCAGTCTGGTGACGCCGATCTCGCCAGATCTCGAAGCTAAGCAGAGTCGGGCCTGGTTAGTACTTGATGGGAGACCGCCTGGGAATACCAGGTGCTGTAAGCTCTTAACTTATTCCTCCAAAACGCAGTCGACGCTGCACTTTTATCATTTGAGAAAGAAAAAAACGAGATACTTTCAATATTAATGTATTATGAAATGACAAAAAACATATTGATAGATTTAAAAAGCAAAGCGTGGCAGCAAATATTGCCTACGGCCACACCAGTCTGGTGACGCCCGACCTCGCCAGATCTCGGAAGCTAAGCAGAGTCGGGCCTGGTTATTACTTGGAATACCAGGTGCTGTAAGCTCTTTAACTTATTCCTCCAAAACGCAGTCGACGTTGCACTTTTATCATTTGAGAAAGAAAGAAAAACGAGATACTTTCAATATTAATGTATTATGAAAAAAAACATATTGATAGATTTAAAAAGCAAAGTGGCAGCAAATATTGCTCACGGCCCACACCAGTTGGTGACGCCCGATCTCACAGATCTCGAAGCTAAGCAGAGTCGGGCCTGGTTAGTACTTGATGGGAGACCGCCTTTGGGGAATACCAGGTGCTGTAAGCTCTTTAACTTATTCCTCCAAAACGCAGTCGACGTTGCACTTTTATCATTTGAGAAAAAAAACGAGATACTTTCAACATTAATGTATCATGAAATGACAAAAACATATTGATAGATTTAAAAAGCAAAGCGTGGCAGCAAATATTGCCTACGGCCACACCAGTCTGGTGACGCCCGATCTCGCCAGATCTCGGAAGCTAAGCAGAGTCGGGCCTGGTTAGTACTTGATGGGAGACCGCCTGGGAATACCAGGTGCTGTAAGCTCTTTAACTTATTCCTCAAAAACGCAGTCGACGTTGCACTTTTATCATTTGAGAAAAAAAAAGAGATACTTTCAATATTAATGTATTATGAAAAAAAAAACATATTGATAGATTTAAAAAGCAAAGAGTGGCAAATATTGCCTACGCCCACACCAGTCTGGTGACGCCCGATCTCGCCAGATCTCGGAAGCTAAGCAGAGTCGGGCCTGGTTAGTACTTGATGGGAGACCGCCTGGGAATACCAGGTGCTGTAAGCTCTTAACTTATTCCTCCAAAACGCAGTCGACGTTGCACTTTTATCATTTGAGAAAAAAAAAAGAGATACTTTCAATATTAATGTATTATGAAATGACAAAAACATATTGATAGATTTAAAAAGCAAAGCAGTAGCAAATATTGCCTACGGCCACACCAGTCTGGTGAGCCCGACGCCAGATCTCGGAAGCTAAGCAGAGTCGGGCCTGGTTAGTACTTGATGGGAGACCGCCTGGGAATACCAGGTGCTGTAAGCTCTTTAACTTATTCCTCCAAAACGCAGTCGACGTTGCACTTTTTATCATTTGAGAAAAAAAAAAGAGATACTTTCAATATTAATGTATCATGAAATGACAAAAACATATTGATAGATTTAAAAAGCAAAGCGTGGCAGCAAATATTGCCTCACGGCCACACCAGTCTGGTGACGCCTGATCTCGCCAGATCTCGAAGCTAAGCAGAGTCGGGCCTGGTTAGTACTTGATGGGAGACCGCCTGGGAATACCAGGTGCTGTAAGCTTTTGAACTTATTCCTCCAAAACGCAGTCGACGTTGCACTTTTATCATTTGAGAAAGAAAAAAAAAACGAGATACTTTCAATATTAAGGTATCATGAAATGACAAAAACATATTGATAGATTTAAAAAAGCAAAGAGTGGCAGCAATATTGCCTACGGCCACACCAGTCTGGTGACGCCCGATCTCGCCAGATCTCGGAAGCTAAGCAGAGTCGGGCCTGGTTAGTACTTGATGGGAGACCGCCTGGGAATACCAGGTGCTGTAAGCTCTTTAACTTATTCCTCCAAAACGCAGTCGACGTTGCACTTTTTATCATTTGAGAAAAAAAAAACGAGATACTTTCAATATTAATGTATCATGAAAAAAAACATATTGATAGATTTAAAAAGCAAAGCGTGGCAGCAAATATTGCTCACGGCCACACCAGTCTGGTGACGCCGATCTCGCCAGATCTCGGAAGCTAAGCAGAGTCGGGCCTGGTTAGTACTTGATGGGAGACCGCCTGGGAATACCAGGTGCTGTAAGCTCTTAACTTATTCCTCCAAACGCAGTCGACGTTGCACTTTTATCATTTGAGAAAAAAAAAACGAGATACTTTCAATATTAATGTATTATGAAATGACAAAAAACATATTGATAGATTTAAAAAGCAAAGCGTGGCAGCAATATTGCTCACGGCCACACCAGTCTGGTGACGCCCGATCTCGCCAGATCTCGGAAGCTAAGCAGAGTCGGGCCTGGTTAGTACTTGATGGGAGACCGCCTGGGAATACCAGGTGCTGTAAGCTCATTAACTTTTTCCTCCAAAAGCAGTCGACGTTGCACTTTTATCATTTGAGAAAAAAAACGAGATACTTTCAACATTAATGTATCATGAAATGACAAAAAAACATATTGATAGATTTAAAAAAGCAAAGCGTGGCAGCAAAAGTTGCCTACGGCCACACCAGTCTGGTGACGCCCGATCTCACAGATCTCGAAGCTAAGCAGAGTCGGGCCTGGTTAGTACTTGATGGGAGACCGCCTGGGAATACCAGGTGCTGTAAGCTCTTAACTTATTCCTCAAAACGCAGTCGACGTTGCACTTTTATCATTTGAGAAAGAAAAAAAAACGAGATACTTTCAATATTAATGTATTATGAAAAAAAAACATATTGATAGATTTAAAAAAGCAAAGCGTGGCAGCAAATATTGCCTACGGCCACACCAGTCTGGTGACGCCCGATCTCGCCAGATCTCGGAAGCTAAGCAGAGTCGGGCCTGGTTAGTACTTGGATGGGAGACCGCCTGGGAATACCAGGTGCTGTAAGCTCATTAACTTATTCCTCCAAACGCAGTCGACGCTGCACTTTTATCATTTGAGAAAGAAAAAAACGAGATACTTTCAATATTAATGTATTATGAAAAAAAACATATTGATAGATTTAAAAAGCAAAGCGTGGCAGCAAATATTGCCTACGGCCACACCAGTCTGGTGACGCCCGATCTCGCCAGATCTCGAAGCTAAGCAGAGTCGGGCCTGGTTAGTACTTGATGGGAGACCGCCTGGGAATACCAGGTGCTGTAAGCTCATTAACTTTTTCCTCCAAAACGCAGTCGACGTTGCACTTTATCATTTGAGAAAAAAAAACGAGATACTTTCAACATTAATGTATCATGAAATGACAAAAACATATTGATAGATTTAAAAAGCAAAGCGTGGCAGCAATATTGCCTCCACGGCCACACCAGTCTGGTGACGCCCGATCTCGCCAGATCTCGGAAGCTAAGCAGAGTCGGGCCTGGTTAGTACTTGATGGGAGACCGCCTGGGAATACCAGGTGCTGTAAGCTCTTTAACTTATTCCTCAAAACGCAGTCGACGTTGCACTTTTTATCATTTGAGAAAGAAAAAACGAGATACTTTCAATATTAATGTATTATGAAAAACAAAAACATATTGATAGATTTAAAAAGCAAAGCGTGGCAGCAAATTTTGCCTACGGCCACACCAGTCTGGTGACGCCCGATCTCGCCAGATCTCGAAGCTAAGCAGAGTCGGGCCTGGTTAGTACTTGGATGGGAGACCGCCTGGGAATACCAGGTGCTGTAAGCTCATTAACTTATTCCTCCAAAACGCAGTCGACGCTGCACACTTTTTATCATTTGAGAAAGAAAAAACGACATACTTTCAATATTAATGTATTATGAAATGACAAAAAACATATTGATAGATTTAAAAAAGCAAAGCGTGGCAGCAAATATTGCCTACGGCCACACCAGTCTGGTGACGCCCGATCTCATCAGATCTCGAAGCTAAGCAGAGTCGGGCCTGGTTAGTACTTGATGGGAGACCGCCTGGGAATACCAGGTGCTGTAAGCTCTTAACTTATTCCTCCAAAACGCAGTCGACGTTGCACTTTTATCATTTGAGAAAAAAAAACGAGATACTTTCAACATTAATGTATCATGAAATGACAAAAACATATTGATAGATTTAAAAAGCAAAGCGTGGCAGCAAAATTGCCTACGGCCACACCAGTCTGATGACGCCTCGATTCGCCAGATCTCGAAGCTTAGCAGAGTCGGGCCTGGTTAGTACTTGATGGGAGACCGCCTGGGAATACCAGGTGCTGTAAGCTCTTTAACTTATTCCTCCAAAACGCAGTCGACATTGCACTTTTATCATTTGAGAAAAAAAAGAGATACTTTCAATATTAATTTATTATGAAAAAAAAACATATTGATAGATTTAAAAAAGCAAAGCTTGGCAGCAAATATTGCCTACGGCCACACCAGTCTGATGACGCCCGATCTCGTCAGCTCTCGGTAGCTTAGCAGAGTCGGGCCTGGTTAGTACTTGGATGGGAGACCGCCTGGGAATACCAGGTGCTGTAAGCTCTTTAACTTTTTCCTCCAAAACGCAGTCGACGTTGCACTTTTATCATTTGAGAAAGAAAAAAAAACGAGATACTTTCAATATTAATGTATCATGTAATGACAAAAAAACATATTGATAGATTTAACTTTTTCCTCCAAAACGCAGTCGACGTTGCACTTTTATCATTTGAGAAAGAAAAAAAAACGAGATACTTTCAATATTAATGTATTATGAAATGACAAAAAAAACATATTGATAGATTTAAAAAAGCAAGTGGCAGCAAATATTGCTCACGGCCACACCAGTCTGGTGACGCCCGATCTCGCCAGATCTCGAAGCTAAGCAGAGTCGGGCCTGGTTAGTACTTGATGGGAGACCGCCTGGGAATACCAGGTGCTGTAAGTTTTAACTTATTCCTCAAAACGCAGTCGACGTTGCACTTTTATCATTTGAGAAAGAAAAAAACGAGATACTTTCAATATTAATGTATTATGAAATGACAAAAAAACATATTGATAGATTTAAAAAGCAAAGCGTGGCAGCAAATATTGCCTACGGCCACACCAGTCTGGTGACGCCTAATCTCGTCAGATCTCGAAGCTAAGCAGAGTCGGGCCTGGTTAGTACTTGATGGGAGACCGCCTGGGAATACCAGGTGCTGTAAGCTCATTAACTTTTTCCTCCAAAACGCAGTCGACGTTGCACTTTTATCATTTGAGAAAAAAAAACGAGATACTTTCAACGCATGTATCATGAAATGACAAAAAACATATTGATAGATTTAAAAAGCAAAGCGTGGCAGCAAATATTGCCTACGGCCACACCAGTCTGGTGAAGCCTGATCTCGGCCAGATCTCGAAGCTAAGCAGAGTCGGGCCTGGTTAGTACTTGATGGGAGACCGCCTGGGAATACCAGGTGCTGTAAGCTCTTTTAACTTATTCCTCAAAAACGCAGTCGACGTTGCACTTTTTATCATCATTTGAGAAAGAAAAAAAACGAGATACTTTCAATATTAATGTATTATGAAAAAAAACATATTGATAGATTTAAAAAGCAAAGCGTGGCAGCAAATATTGCCTACGGCCACACCAGTCTGGACGCCGATCTCGCCAGATCTCGAAGCTAAGCAGAGTCGGGCCTGGTTAGTACTTTGATGGGAGACCGCCTGGGAATACCAGGTGCTGTAAGCTCATTAACTTTTTCCTCCAAGAGGCAGTCGACGTTGCACTTTTATCATTTGAGGGAAAAAAAAGACGAGATACTTTCAACATTAATGTATCATGAAATGACAAAAAGATATTGATAGATTTAAAAAGCAAAGCGTGGCAGCAAAAATTGCCTACGGCCACACCAGTCTGATGACGCCCGATCTCGTCAGCTCTCGGAAGCTTAGCAGAGTCGGGCCTGGTTAGTACTTGGATGGGAGACCGCCTGGGAATACCAGGTGCTGTAAGCTCTTTAACTTATTCCTCAAAAACGCAGTCGACGTTGCACTTTTAGCATTTGAGAAAGAAAAAAAACGAGATACTTTCAATATTAATGTATTTTGAAAAAAAACCATATTGATAGATTTAAAAAAGCAAAGCGTGGCAGCAAATATTGCCTACAGCCACACCAGTCTGGTGACGCCCAATCTCATCAGATCTCGGTAGCTAAGCAGAGTCGGGCCTGGTTAGTACTTGGATGGGAGACCGCCTGGGAATACCAGGTGCTGTAAGCTCTTTAACTTATTCCTCCAAAACGCAGTCGACGTTGCACTTTTATCATTTGAGAAAAAAAAAAGAGATACTTTCAATATTAATTTATCATGAAATGAAAAAAAAACATATTGATAGATTTAAAAAAGCAAAGCGTGGCAGCAAATATTGCCTACAGCCACAACAATCTGGGGATGCCCGATCTTGTCAGATATAGGAAGCTAAGCAGAGTCGGGCCTGGTTAGTACTTGATGGGAGACCGCCTGGGAATACCAGGTGCTGTAAGCTCTTTAACTTATTCCTCAAAAACGCAGTCGACGCACTAATTTTTATCATTTGAGAAAGAAAAAAAACGAGATACTTTCAATATTAATGTTATGAAATGAAAAAACATATTGATAGATTTAAAAAGCAAAGCGTGGCAGCAAATATTGCTTCACGGCCACACCAGTCTGGTGACGCCTGATCTCGCAGATCTCAGAAGCTAAGCAGAGTCGGGCCTGGTTAGTACTTGATGGGAGACCGCCTGGGAATACCAGGTGCTGTAAGTTTTAACTTATTCCTCCAAAACGCAGTCGACGTTGCACTTTTTCATTTGAGAAAGAAAAAAAACGAGATACTTTCAATATTAATGTATTTTGAAAAAAAACCATATTGATAGATTTAAAAGAGCAAAGCGTGGAAGGAAATAATGCCCACGGCCCCACCAGTCTGCTGACACCCCATCTCGCCAGATCTCGGAAGCTAAGCAGAGTCGGGCCTGGTTAGTACTTGATGGGAGACCGCCTGGGAATACCAGGTGCTGTAAGCTCATTAACTTTTTCCTCCAAAACGCAGTCGACGTTGCACTTTTATCATTTGAGAAAAAAAAACGAGATACTTTCAATATTAATGTATCATGAAATGACAAAAACATATTGATAGATTTAAAAAGCAAAGCGCAGCAATATTGCCTACGGCCACACCAGTCTGGTGACGCCCGATCTCGCCAGATCTCGGAAGCTAAGCAGAGTCGGGCCTGGTTAGTACTTGATGGGAGACCGCCTGGGAATACCAGGTGCTGTAAGTTTTAACTTATTCCTCCAAAACGCAGTCGACGCTGCACTTTATCATTTGAGAAAGAAAAAAACGAGATACTTTCAATATTAATGTATTATGAAAAAAAACATATTGATAGATTTAAAAAGCAAAGCGTGGCAGCAAATATTGCCTACGGCCACACCAGTCTGGTGACGCCCGATCTCACAGATCTCGGAAGCTAAGCAGAGTCGGGCCTGGTTAGTACTTGGATGGAGACCGCCTGGGAATACCAGGTGCTGTAAGCTTTTAACTTATTCCTCAAAAACGCAGTCGACGTTGCACTTTTATCATTTGAGAAAGAAAAAAACGAGATACTTTCAATATTAATGTATTATGAAATGACAAAAAACATATTGATAGATTTAAAAAGCAAAGCGTGGCAGCAAATATTGCCTACGGCCACACCAGTCTGGTGACGCCCGATCTCGCCAGATCTCGGAAGCTAAGCAGAGTCGGGCCTGGTTAGTACTTGATGGGAGACCGCCTGGGAATACCAGGTGCTGTAAGCTCATTAACTTATTCTCCAAAACGCAGTCGACGTTGCACTTTTATCATTTGAGAAAAAAAAACGAGATACTTTCAATATTAATGTATTATGAAAAAAACATATTGATAGATTTAAAAAGCAAAGCCTGGCAGCAAATATTGCCTACGGCCACACCAGTCTGGTGACGCCCGATCTCGCCAGATCTCGGAAGCTAAGCAGAGTCGGGCCTGGTTAGTACTTGATGGGAGACCGCCTGGGAATACCAGGTGCTGTAAGCTCATTAACTTATTCCTCCAAAACGCAGTCGACGCTGCACTTTTATCATTTGAGAAAAAAAAAAACGAGATACTTTCAATATTAATGTATTATGAAAAAAACATATTGATAGATTTAAAAAGCAAAGCGTGGCAGCAAATATTGCCTACGGCCACACCAGTCTGGTGACGCCCGATCTCGCAGATCTCGAAGCTAAGCAGAGTCGGGCCTGGTTAGTACTTGATGGGAGACCGCCTGGGAATACCAGGTGCTGTAAGCTCTTTAACTTATTCCTCCAAAACGCAGTCGACGTTGCACTTTTATCATTTGAGAAAAAAAAAACGAGATACTTTCAATATTAATGTATTATGAAATGACAAAAAACATATTGATAGATTTAAAAAGCAAAGCGTGGCAGCAAATATTGCCTACGGCCACACCAGTCTGGTGACGCCCGATCTCACAGATCTCGAAGCTAAGCAGAGTCGGGCCTGGTTAGTACTTGATGGGAGACCGCCTGGGAATACCAGGTGCTGTAAGCTCTTTAACTTATTCCTCCAAAACGCAGTCGACATTTCACTTTTATCATTTGAGAAAAAAAAAACGAGATACTTTCAATATTAATGTATTGAAATGAAAAAAACATATTGATAGATTTAAAAAGCAAAGAGGGTAGCAAATATTGCCTCGGCCACACCAGTCTGGTGACGCCCGATCTCGGCCAGCTCGGAAGCTAAGCAGAGTCGGGCCTGGTTAGTACTTGATGGGAGACCGCCTGGGAATACCAGGTGCTGTAAGCTTTTAACTTATTCCTCCAAAAAACGCAGTCGACGTTGCACTTTTTATCATTTGAGAAAAAAAAAAGATACTTTCAATATTAATGTATTATGAAAAAAAACATATTGATAGATTTAAAAAGCAAAGAGTGGTGGAAATATTGCCTACGCCACACCAGTCTGGTGACGCCCGATCTGCCAGATCTCGGAAGCTAAGCAGAGTCGGGCCTGGTTAGTACTTGATGGGAGACCGCCTGGGAATACCAGGTGCTGTAAGCTCATTAACTTTTTCCTCCAAAAGCAGTCGACGTTGCACTTTTATCATTTGAGAAAAA
>JAYMGU010000483.1:0-28224 GCA_036178185.1 Liparis tanakae | reverse complement strand
GTAATGTAAAGAATATATACTTTTGTTAGCTTACCCTATTATTGTGTGCATAAATATTATGTGTAAAGTGGAAAGGTCACGGAAGGTCAAAGCTTCAGCAGGGCATTCCAGCACCCGATTGATCAAATAGATATAATACTGGGGTCACCAACACGGTGCCCGGGAGCACCTGGTCGCCTGCAGGGGACCATGTGAGTCGCCCAAGGCATGTTCTAAAAATAGTCAACATTGAGCTCCGTTAAAAAAAAAGAAGAGAAAAGGCTATACTCCCCGGCACTAGACCTAAAGCTGTTCCGCTGGCTTTCTCACTCTGAAGGAACCTCAAAGAGCCAGGACTACAGCCAATGAGTTTAGCTTGAAGTAAACGATGGACTAAGTGAACTGTAAATCCAGGTAGTTACAGAATGTCAGTAGTTGTTAATGAGTGTCATATTGTTCTCCATTGAATGGTAAATTAGACACTGAACTAGTTCATGGTGTTCTCAGTGATGGAGTCCAAAAGAGAAAATTTTATCATTGTGACTCGTGAAATTGTGTCTCCAACTATGGATCCAGGGCTTTAAAGAAGATGCGGCGCTTGTGTGCAAAAGGCCCCTCTGCTTATTAATATGAGGGCCTGAACACTGACAGTGGGTAAAGAGGACCTATTGTTCTTAAAATCTTTAGTTTTACTACGAGCTTTCGCACAATCTATGTTCTTCATCAGAATGTTGGGCAGAACAATCAAAAGTACCGTAGTCATAAAAGTTTTAGGTTTCATTAAATCACGTGGATGTCGTGCGGCTCATTATTAAAAAGGTGATTCAGGCAAATTAGTTTTTGGGAAGTTTATAAAACAAGTAGCCCTTCGGATTATTTTGTACCCTTTGAAGTAGCCTCGGTCTCAAAAAAAAAAAAGGTTGGTGACCCCTGAAATAGATGATTGTGAGACACAAGAAGGAGTTTTTATGCACCCCCCTTCCTTAATATCACACGCACATCCCACGACGTAGGTTTGGAATAGAACAAAGCAACACTCATGCTCTCATGCTACAGGAATGTCACAGGAGACTTGTAATGAGCGCAGAAAGATAAGGAACGGTCCAGCTGTAGCAGTAAATGTCTGGAGTCAACGACAGGCCCTCCTTGACACACACACAAACATCATTTCAAAAGTGTTAGATGTTCACCTTGATTTAGCTACAAATTAGCCATAAAATCAATTTCTATTCCTATTCAACATCTGGATTGATCTAATTACAGAGTGCTACGTGACTGTATACTGTATGTCTGCTCCCAGACGGCATATGTTATTACTGACCCTACCCTGCACTTTGCTCTACTTTATGCTTCCTATCACCACAGCTGCCTGCTCAATTCGACTGCTAATGTGCATCAAAGACATCCCTTGTGTTTATCCGACTAATTCTTGTGAGATTGATGGTCTGTGTTGCAGAGTCAAGAGTATGAATGTGTTTTTCTGATATTTACAGAGATATTAGCTAACGCTAGACTTACTCTCTACTCGCAGCTATACTGTAATCTGTAAACTTTATACATACTGTACTGCTGCGTTCACAAGCATTGTGAATCTTTCAATATTTGTGGTTAATTCAAGATCATCCACATATACAGTGATTTGCTTCTGGATGACGGCCTCTTCCAGCGCTACTTCAGGCTGGCCAGTAGCCACACTCAAAAAACGATTCAAGCCTCTTCTTAGAGGTAACTCAATTAAATATTATTTAAAACGAAGATATTTATATTTCATGGGTGTAACACAAAATGTAGGAATACTTTCATTTATTAGGATTTATTTAGGTTCCACTCACAAAAAATGATTCAGGTCTTCTTAGAGGTGACTCAATTAAATATTGTTTAATACATTGAAATAAATCAATTACAAAATGAAGATATTTATATTTAATTGGTGTAACACAAAATATAGGAATTCTTTTCATTTATTAGATTTATTTAGGTTAGATGGTGTGCATGTCAACTCAAAATTAAGTGTTTAATTGGGGACTACTTTGCGCATGGGCCAGCTGAAAATCGGTTGTTTTCAAAAGGTGAACACACTTTCAGGGCTGGTGAAGTGGGTAGCACTGTCGCCTCCGCCAAGAGGGGACCGGGATTCTTTAGCTAAACGGCCCTAAACAGCTTCCTTCATTCTCTATGGCGGTGTCTAAAATCGCCAATGTAATATATCTGTGGCCACTCGCAACTCAATGGCGCTGTTTTCAGAGTGAAGCTCCTCCTCCTCCGTCTCTCATTCAGTCTCTGCTGTGAGAAGGACTGACGCGAACTCTAGCTCTCCAACGTTATTAACAGTAAGTCCTTCTAACTTATTACAATGAACTAATATGTAATGATAATTAGTCTTGATAGTCTCTTGTTGGCGCTGTAAAGTTGGTTGTGTTTCTTCAGTTGTTTCAAAACAAACAGGGAGTCACAGTGTTTCTTTTATTGACTCCGTAACTTCACTAAGCGCCACTTCTGTTAACGCCACTGATGAAGCTTTACTTTAACGCTAAGTGTAGTCACGTATATTAACTGCTCCACATGTATTACACTCAACTAATAAAGGTGTTATTAATTATAGATTAAACTACCAGCAGCATATTAAAACATAGTAGTGTGTAATTGTAACTTACTTTTATTTATTTTGAATGCAGGACCAATTATGTGTTATTAATATTTCTATTTTACTGAAATAGAAATTCTGTATACTTTCTCCACTACTGTTAAAACAGAGAACAGCAGCATGTGATACGGCGTTTATATAAAAGTATACTCGTAGTCTGATGCAGGTCTTTTTGGGATGGTCAAAAGGGAATGGAGATCCTTTCTAGATAAGACACTTCACACTTCATTGATACTTAAGTCACATGACTGTGGGGAGGTGGTGAGTTCACCTCCATGTTGTCTATTTGCATCACAGTGATGATGAAGATGAAGAGCTGGAGAGGAAGATGCCGAGTCTCTCTCCTTCAGAGCAACATGTGCAGAGCTGTGAGTTTACATGTGGTCTCTTTTATGTCTTTGTTTCTCCTTCCTGAAGATTCACAATCGTTTACAGTTCAGACGATCTGCTATTAATCCTGTATTCTATTCAGCATATTTGATATTGTTTTTGTGTGTTTTATAGCTGTTTCTGCATTCTATCCTCCTCATCTGCCAGACGAGGAGAAAGAGGTCTTTGACCCAGAGCACCGTGCCGCCCACCCACACAACGGGGACCATGAATTCTCATCCCACATGAAGCTGGACTCGTCTGGTGTCGGCCGTGTTCTGGTCCTGTTGGTCTTTTACGTTCTACCTGTTGTCCTGGTGACTATGGATCGACCGGTCCTGATGAGGGTACGTATCCGCCTTTGTTTTCTGATAGGCATGCAAAGAAACTTAGACATAGTGATGACTGGCTCCTGAATATGAACCCATTGCAACATGAACACATGTGTATGAATGAAATATACTCTTAATATAATAATGTTAGAAACAATCTGATTGGCTTTGGCTGAACAAAGCAGGTTCAGTAAAGAGACGTTCTGCCTTTACTAACAGTAGTTTGTTTACTGTCAAAGTATGAATAACAAACAAAGGTTTTTTTTCGTTGCAGTACCATCAGCTACAGGCAGCAGCAGCCGAGGCTCAGGGTCCACCAGGAGATGGTGAAGGCATCAACATGGGAGCACATTCACTGAAACATGACCGGCCTGAGTCCACTGCTCCTGAGTTCTGACCACAGGAGGTGATTCTTGTGTTTAATCTTCTCTATCAGCCCCAAGCTCCACCGGTGAAGAGACCTGAGCCCGCTGCCCAGGAGCTCGTGGGTCTAATGCCAGAAGCAGCACATCATCTGTCAGCAGAGCCGACTGTCACACCTCCAGGCGTGTAGTACTTAACTGTATTTGCATCCTACACATATACACATGTAGTGTACATCAAAGCCGTTGTTTATTCTTTTTAGAAAACTTTACAGTTGTATACTAGGTACTGGTGCACTGTTTCTGGAGCAAAAGTAGGCAGCACTCCAGCCGCACAGCTCACTGAGCTTCACCAACGACAGCGTCGATGTCATGTTACATTCTGGCTTCATCTTGTCAATAATAATAATAATAATATGTTCAATGTCCTCTACAGGGTCAGAGGCGCTCCTGAGCCCGGTCAACTGCCAACTCCACAGAAAGGGCAAAGTCTGTATTTTAATGTTTTTATTTTGTTTGGTTGTGTGCATTTAAAAAAGATGAAATAAAGTCACACCTAAAATCATATTAATTTCATCTTTATTCTCATCTGACCAGGTGAGCCATTCCTTAGGCCAGTAGCCGCCCCCACCGTCCTCCCTCCACAGCTTCCTGGCTCCACCATGACGTCAGCCAGTGGACCTGTTCACAGCAGCATCTGAAGACGAGCTGAAGCTACGGGTCTCTTCTGTGAAATGGGACTGAAGCAGGGCCCAAACCGGCCTCACATTCACACCGGGTTCCCTGGGGTAGCAGGGCAGTACGTTTATTGTCCTCCAAAGTATTCTCCCTGTACAGAGACCAGGGCGTGGAGGAGGAGACGACGTGGAGAGAGTTCCTGGTGTCTGCCTTCTATGAGACGGAAAAAAACAGATGGGCCGTTGACAAGAGAAAATAAGAGATGGGCAGTGTTTTCTCATGTATATATATTTTCTTATTCTAATAATTACATTCTTTTATTTTATAAATTATATTTGTTTTACTGTTTTTATTGTTTGTGTGACCTACACTATGGGCTCAATATTTACTGTCCCTGTTTTGAATAAATATATTTTAATGGACTAATGTCTGTGTCATTAATATGTGAATCATTACAGTGAACAGTAAAGACGATTTAATTTAAGTAATTGCAATTCAAATCTCCACGAGAAGAAAACTAATATAATACATATAGGTTATAAATAAAAGGGATGAAGTGACACTCAGAAAATAGCAAAGTAGAAAACACTTTTCTTGATAAACAGCTCTTCATCATTTTGTGTGGCTTTGGCCTATCTGAGTCTTGAATCCTGTCCAAACATGGCTTTCAGGACATTGGACAGAGTTGATAATACTGCAATTTGATTGGCTGTCAGTGAGTTCCCACTATTCATCGAACCCACAGCAAGAGGGCTGTGGGTTTGATTCCCGGTCAGGGCAGTCCTATTGTGGGTTCCCAGGTGTCCAAGGTGAACCAGGTGGTTGAGGAGGGTCTCTCAGTGGGAGATTTGTTTTGTGCAGGTGTTCCCGCTGGAGCAGCCGCCGGTCCGCCTCGGTCGAACGCCCTCCGCTCATCACCGGCGAGTATCTGAGCAGAGAGCTCTCCCGGCACGGCAAGCTGGTCTCCCCGATCAGGGAGATGGCTTCGAGGTTTAAGGAGAGCTTGATGAAGCACATCCTGAGTTACCGCAAGACGGTGTACATGATACTCAACGACCGGAGCGAGGAGCGCTTCTGGGTTCGAGTAGATGATTGGAACTACAACATCTTTGCATCTTCATCGGCGATGAAGTGCTTTAAGTGCAGGGAAGAGGGGCACACCGCGAGGGTCTGCTCGAAGCGGGGCGAGCCGACGGCAGCTGGTGCGGACAGCCCGGGTCCGTCGGGCGCTCCGACGCCGCCCGCTTGGGGAGCCGCCGGTGCGGCGGCAGCTGCTGCCGCGGCGGAGGGAATCGCGACGGCCGCGTCGCTGAGAGGGGGCGTGGCCGGAGCGGGGACCGGCACAGCGGCCGCTGCTGCTGATCCGAGCCCAACGGATAGCGCGGCCAGCGGCATCACTGCTGCTGTACCCGACCCACAGTTGGTGAGTGTGGATGAGGTGAGTGTTGGTGATGGTGGTGGTGGTGAAGCTGGGCAGGGCAGTGAGAGGCAGGTGGGAAGTGATGAGGGTAATAAAAAAATAAAAAAAAGACCAAAAAAAGTTGTGGTGAGTGAAGGAAGTGAAGCTGCCAAAAGCAGTGTGCTGGTGGAGGTGAAAGGTGGAGAGGATGGAGGAAAAGAGAAAAAAAGGAGACACAGATTAAAAAAACAAAAAAAACTACTGTTGATGGTGCTATGGGGGCCACGGGGGGTGATGGTGGTACGGGATTAGAAGTGGAGGTCGAGAGTGGGGTGGAAAATGATGAGGGAGAAAAAGAGAAGAAAAAGGACAAGGAAAAGGGTGGTGTGAAACCCATGGAGGTAATAGGACAGATGGATGGAGTTGTAAGGGCGGAGGAAGACGGTGCAGGTGAGGTGGGGGCTGAGCAGGTGGAGATGGATGAGGAGGAAGCGGGGGTGCAGAAAGAAAAAGAAAAGAAAAAAAAGGCGGTGAGAGTGACGGCGGTGAGGCCAAAGCCAGCAGGGTGGAGGAGAGGAGTGAGGGGGCAAGGCAGGTGGGGGAAAAAGGGGGTGAGGAGGGGTCAGTGGACGGCGACCCTCCTCTGTTTTTAAACAGTCAAGAAAAAAAAAAAAGTTTTATATACAGCTAACGAGATCAGCCTTTTTTTATATAACACTAAAAATAAAAGAGATGTAGAGGTCAGGGAGTTCTTCCCTGACCTCGTGGCCTTTGACTACTTCTGCCGCTATCACATGTCGAAAAAACATTTAGATATGCAGGAGATTTTTAGAATTAAAAAGATTTTATTAAAGGTCAAGCTTTGCATCCAGTTGGAGGGGGTGGAGAGCTCCAATGTGTCTTTTAATTGATTTGTTGTTTTTAAGTTTTATTTGTTTTTTAAACACTTTTCTTTTAATGAGCACATTCAGAGTCGGAGTTTTAAACGTGCATGGAGCGAGTGATTGTAAGAAGAGAACATTTATTTATGAATTTAACAAAATGAAAGGTAACGATGTTCTCTTCTTACAAGAGACGCACAGTGACAGCACCAACGAGGCGGACTGGAGGAGGGAGTGGGGGGGGGGGAGTCCTCCTGAGCCACAACACCAACCTTAGCGGAGGAGTGGGCTTCCTCTCCTCCAGGGCCTTCAGTCCCAAGTCACTGGAGGTCAAACACATCGTCAAGGGGAGGCTGTTCCTAGTGAAAGCACGGGTCGACCTTTTTACTGTTGTTTTAATAAATGTTTATTCTCCAACAACTGGAACAGAGAGGAAGCTATTATTATCTAAAATTAATGATCTTTTAAATGACTGTGCCTCGGAGGATTTCTTATTCTTGGGGGGGGATTTTAACTGCACAGAAGATGATTTTAAAGACAGAAACCACACAGAGCCACATCCAGCTTCACAGCAGGTTCTGAGGAGGCTGGTCCATACTCATGGCCTGGTTGGACGTGGTGGAGAAGGATGCATCCGGACTGCCGACAGTACACATGGTCCCACCTTAGGGAAGGAAGGATCTCTCAGCCAGGTTAGACCGTATGTATGTTTTAAGCACCATTTTAGTATTTTTTAAAATGTCCAGCATTGTTCGCTGGTTTTACTGATCATTCTTTGGTTTTATGTCATGTTTTTATTAGGAACTTTTACCCAGGAGTGCGTATTGGCATTTTAATTCAGTTTTAACTTTCGATAGGAATTTTAAGGAGGTGCTTTTTATTTTTGGAGTGTTTTTAGGCTGAGGAAGAGTGATTTTAACAATCTTAGGCAGTGGTGGGACCGTGGTAAGACTGGAAATTAAACTTCTTTGTCAGCAGCACACTTTCAACGCCACTAGAGACGTCACCAGATCTATGAAGGACCTGGAGGCTGAAATAGTGGACCTAGAAAGTTTGAGGAGTTCACAGGAGATCGAGGACATATTGAAGTCCTCAAAGGAAAAAGGCGCCTCTCACGACCTGTTCGAGGTGAGAGTACAAGGCGCACTGGTCAGGTCCCGGTTCCAGACCATCGCAGAGATGGACACTCCCTCTAGCTTCTTTTTCGGCCTGGAGAAGAAGAGTGGGCAGGGGCGAGTAATCCACTCACTGCTGAACGACGCAGGGCAGCCGGTGGTGGAGCCAAGCCAGATCCGTAAGCGAGCGGTGGGGTTCTACTCCTCCCTGTATACCAGTGAGTATAGGGAGGAGGAAGTGTCGACGGGGGGGGTCTGTGAAGGCCTCAGGTCTCCGAGGAGACCAATGAGGAGCTCGACAGACACATAACCCCCCAAGAGCTGAAAGCTGCCCTGCAGGGAATGCAGGGAGGCCGTGCCCCCGGGATCGACGGCCTCCCCGCTGAGTTTTATAAGGCCTACTGGGATGTCCTCGGAGGGGACATCCTGGAGGTCTTTAATGAGAGTCTGGCCTCTGGTTCAATGCCGATGTCCTGTAGGAGAGCAGTGCTGACGCTGCTGCCGAAGAAAGGGAACCCGCAGGACATCGGTAACTGGTGCCCTTTGTCTTTGCTTTGTGTGGATTACAAGCTTCTATCCAAGGTCCTCGCCTCCAGGCTGAGAGGAGCTATGGAGCAGGTCCTCCACCGACCAGACCTACTGCTCCCTGTAGGTCCATGGTGGACAACGCCCACCTCATATGTTTTGGAGGTCTCCAGCTCATTGGTATTGACACTGGTCTGATTTCTCTAGACCAGGAAAAGGCTTTGACCACGTTGAGCACGCTTTCCTCTGGAAAGTTCTGGGGAAGTTTGGGTTCAGCTGGTTTCATAGCCAAGATCAAGGTGATGTACAGTAATGTTGAGAGTGTGCTGAAGATAAACGGCAGGCTGTGTGCTCCTTTTAGGGTGGGTAGAGGGTCCGCAGGGCTGTGCTCTGTCCGGGATGTTTCTACGCACTTCCTCGAGCCCCTCCTCATCAAGATACGCTCTAGCCTTCATGGTTTAGTTTTACCTGGTTTTAATAAAAAAAGATTTTATCGGCATATGCCGACGATATCGTTTTTATTAAAAAACAAAAAGATGTAGAGCTTTTAAACCATATTGTACAGGTTTTTAGCACGGCAAGCCCTCGCTGCCACAATGGCACTCTGTAGCTGCTCCAAGGCTAGTTTAGCGTGAGCACTTGGTGGTATAGAGACAGCTGTTATCATTACAGATGTAAACTCCCTGGGAAAGTAAAAAGGTCTACAACTCAGCATCAGGTATTTTATCTACAGTGTGTTTCAATAACCCTGGTGTCAGTACACCAGCTGTTGTTGACGTAAATACAAAGACCTCCGCCCCTGCTTTTTCCGGAGTTAATGGTACGGTCCGCTCTGTAAACAACACGGCCTACTAGGTCAATAGCCGCGTCCGGGGTGTGTGAGTCCAGCTAAGTCTCTGTTATCAACATTACACAGTACTCCAGGCAGCGCGATGTAATCCGCAGTCTTATCCCGTCCATCTTGTTGCTGAGTGACCGAGTATTGGCAAGGAAGAGGCTTGGTATCGTCGGTTTGTAGGGGTTAGCCTTTAGCCTAGCTCGTAGCCCCCCTCTGTTACCCCGCTTGTGTCTTGATTGACGCCATGGTCACGAGTGTCTCCGTGGCAACGCTGGTTCCTCCTCCAGAAAAAATGCCATATCTCCGTGGATAAAGTTCCAATTGTGCGTATGGATGCAAAGTTTGCCCGCCACATTAAACAGCTCTGCTCTGCTGTATTGCAGATGTCCTCTATCACTCCAGTGAGAAGGCATACATACACTGCTTAACCGAGAGCGCTGGGTCATGTGTTTGACCGCCGCTGAATGACATGGTGATGTATTTCAGACCCCTGTGATCATTACAGGGCGGAGGGTCTTATCCCTTTGCTGACGAAAAAGACCCTGCTCTAACTGGAGATGAACAAGGTCTGATCAGACCTGCAGCTAACGTGGAGGTCACATAACCCTTCATTGCCTGTGTCTCAGGCACGGACAAAGAATAGAGCCTTTCCCTGGGAGAAGGAGATCCCGGAAGCACATTAATAGTGCAGTCATAGAGGTGACTCGGCCTTATTAAATACTTCCAAGGTCAAGATAGCATGCTGGTACCTTGGAAAGGTCTGGGTAGTCGGATCCAGCATAAGCGCTGACTGAGACGTAGGTGGGGGTAAAGTCCGAGATGTTCTTGAGGGGAAGCATGTCTCAGAACACTCACTCCTCCATGCTATCACCCTCCTTGAATCCCAGTCCATGTGAGGGTTGTGTTGAATGAGCCAGGGGTGGCCCAAAATGAGGGGGTGTTGCAGGGACTGGAACAAGTGAAAACAGATAATCTCTGTGTGATGGTCTGGGAGGGTTAGCTGTACAGGAGACGAGCGGTGAGTTACCCGACAGAGTAGACGCCCATCAAAGGCACTAGGAGGTGGGCCTCCAACCGTAGCTTGCAAGCCAATTCACTGTCCATTAGGTTAGCATCAGAACCAGAATTCACCAACACCTCCTGACTGCAAGAGGCGGTTGGAGAAGTGATAGAAACCCTTGGGAGTAACCGAGGGACAACGGACAAGGTTGTACGGCTCACCAGTGATGAGCCCGGTCATTTACTGGACAGGAGGCATTAAGGTGACCCTTCTGGCTGGAATAGAAACACCTGCCCTTCCAAAGGCGACGCTGCCGTTCCTCGCGAGACAAGGTGGTCCTCTCAATCTGCAAGGGTTCTTCAGCGGAGAGGTGGGGAGCGGAGGCACCAGAAGGAGCAGGGGACCCAGGTGCTGGACTGGTAGAGGGGTTGCTGGGAAATAGACTCTGGTCAAGGCGTGGACTGGATCTCCCGGGGAGAGGAGGGGCAAAGCGAGAGACTGTAAAACTAAAAGAGCGGCTAGGTCTGTCCTAAGCTCACCAAGACGGCTCTCCAGCCTTGCAGCAAGAGCAATTAAGGTGCCAAGACTCTCAGAATCATCCCTCACAACTAGTTCCTCCCTCACTGGGCTATTTAGTCCCCTGAGAAAAACACCCTGGAGAGATACATCAGACTACCCAGACCCCTGCGCTATAGTTCTGTAGTCGATGGAATACTCGGCTCCTCATGTCTGCTTTCACCCTATCGTAGTGAAAGCAGACATGAGGCAATGTCCTTACCATTAACGGGGTGATCAAAAACCTCACACATCTCATTATAGAATAGCTGGAATGAGGAGCTGGTGGAAGACTGAATCTCCCATCTGCTAGAAGCCCAGGCTATCACTCTCCCAGTAAGTGAACCGATAACAAAGGCCGATATTAGCTCTATCAGTCACATACCTAGAGGGTTGCTGGTTGAAGATTAAGGAGCACTGTTTGAGAAAAGACCTGCATGTTCCCAGATCTCCAGCATAGCGCACTGGAGAAGGGACGTGTGGCTCCCGGGAGCCAATGGCGGGCTGGGTAGGGGGCAGAGGAGGAGTCGGAGCTTTGGGGGTCGAAGAGAGACGCTGTGTTGACAACTGGTGGAGCTGCTGTCCAAGTTGGTCGACGTTAGCCGTGAGAGGCTGGAGGGAATCCAAGCAATGGCAGTGCGTCCATAGAGGGCGCCGCCCCTCTTAAGATTTTGAGCTGGGGAAAAAAAAGAATATATATATATATATATATATATATATATATATATATATATATATATATATATATATATATATATATATATATATATAGTCAAAAAACATATACCAAATAATTTAAATAATAAATATACCGTGTTGACGCGCTAAATGAGTTTGGGAGACAGTCAGCCTGTCAAAAAACACTTAAGTTAAATGTGACCAAAAATAATATATCGCCACTCTTCAATGAGAGAAGCCCCGCCCCATTCCACGGGAACCGGCCCAACATGTGTGCGCGGCAGCGAGCAAACATTTCAGTCGTTTCGGCAAGGACGGCGTCTCAAACGTGAACCGTGGGTCGCAAAATTGTGCGTCCTGGCCAATGACGTTATATTATTTCACGTGATTGGACTATTCGGACAATCAGAGTCCGGTATCGTTCACTCAGCCAGAGAGCTCCACGGAGCTCCACGAGCAGGATGATAATCGGAGATGTTAGCTGGAGGCTCAGTGAGTCATGTGCTGTTTAGTTTCCCGTGTTTGTTGTCCCAAAGTCCTGGGTCTGAAACTCTCTGCACGGGGTGAGAATCTAAAGAGCTTCAGACAAGTGTAAGAAGTGTAAAGAATATATGCTTTTGCTTAGCTTACCCTATTATTGTGTGCATACATATGTGTAAAAGTGGAAAGGTCACTGAGAAGGTCAAAACTTCAGCAGGGCGATCTAGTGCCTGACTGATCAAAGAAGATTACAAGTGAACACAAGAGAGCTTTTATGCACTCCCTCCCTGCGGCCACGCACATCCTAGGTTTAAACAGAACAAAGCAACACTCATGCTCTCATGCTACAGGAACGTTGCAGGATACTTTTAATGAGCACAGATAGATAATGGCAACAAATGTCCGGGTCAACCACAGGGCTTCCCTTTGACACACACACACACATGCATGCCCTCCTTGAATCCTTATTTACTGATAGGAGCCTCTTTATTAATATCCGGAGAAACGACCTTCCTGGAGACGCCAAGGCCCCATCTCGAAGAGATAAGATTGTCATGGAAGACTTCAGTGGAAGAAGAAGCTTCAAAGGAAGCTACATTTTTAATCACCTCTTTCCCTTTTCCACACAACATATGCTCTCATGGGCGGGCCACAAGGACTAATGAATATTCATACAACGGCGAAGCTAAGAGCAAGAACCAATGAGAAGACACCGCCTCTTTGTTTCAGACCAATCAGAAGTGGTCTTGATGTGTATTTCAATGGCCGCCCAAGGCCAGTTCTGCACCTCTTCAGCTCTGAGACCATGAACGGTGTCAGTTCTGAACTTTGGGTCCGTACGTATGACTGTTTGTATCGTGATTTTCTAATTAATAATAATAATAATAATAATAATAATAATACATAGTATTTGGAGGCGCCTTTCATGTCACCCAAGGTCACCTTAAAATAAAATCGAACAGGATAAAAGTATCAAGAGATAAAAACATTAAAACAGAACATAAACATAAAAACAAGTGAAGTGTAATTAAACGCTTTATAGATTTGAAGTAAAAGTCTACCGCTGTTTTCTTCCAGTGATATCCGTCCAGGTGTGTTCCCGTCCCATCCTCAACAGAAGCACGAATCTTGCCGCAGTTATCTAGTTAAGAGCAGGGCTCTCAAGTTCTAAAGACAGCCAAGAGTTGACTGATGTTTTATTTTCATTGGTTGCTGGATTAAATCTTACCCAGGTACAACAGATCGTTTTTTTTATGATTGGCTATTGTGTAGCACATTGTTTTTGATTGGCTGATAGGTGGCACCTCACAGCAGAACTCAAGGGGAGTGCTTGATTCCTCCAGTGAGGGCAGCGCGGCCACCTCATGTTGGGCGCAGCGGCACATTAAACTTTAAATAGCCGAGATAAATACGATGTGTAGCGGGAGTGCGTGACTTAAGACCGAAATGCGTGACTGTCACACTCAATGCGTGACAATTGAGAGCCCTGCTAAGAGCATGAAGCTAACTAGCTAACAGCATCAAGCTAACCCTGACGAGTAGAGCAGAGCAGCAGAAGGAGACTGAACTGGCATAGAAAACACAATGAAGAAGTTCTATAAAACAGACACATTCCTCAAGAATAATGGAAACAGGTTGGTCAGACATGATTGACTTTAACCAGAGAGTTATGGAGAAGTTTGCCAACTTGAGAGAGAGGAGGGCTACTTTTCTTTTACAAGTAGTGGGGGGCTCTCTGTCAAACACCCAATGTAACATGTGATCACCTCTTTTCTTCTCATTGTTAAGGACATTTAATTTTAAGTTGCTTTGGATAAAAGCATCTACTAAATGACATGTAATGTAATGTGTCGCCCAACCGCGTTCCCAAAAGAAATTCACCAGCTGCCACTGAATCCAAGATGTCCTTGATAAGGTGGTCGGCCACCCACAAGAGCGGCTTGAGAGGCGATAGCCTGATGGAGAAAATCAGAGTCCGTTGTGTCCATCTTTGGTTGGATCAGATTGTAATGATTTGGCGGGAAGCCATGGGAAGTAGGACTCAATAGCAGACCGAGACTAAGGTAGTCAGATTGGAGAAACCAAGGTTCTTACTGGCTAACATTTAGAGACAAACCGACGAAGACAAGAAGTCGACACAGACTAAATACACAAGGGAACTAGGCACAGGTGGAACCAATGAGGGCGGGGTCTGCAATCACACAGGTGGGCGGCAGGAGGAGTGTGAAATGAGAGACAAGGTGAGTGACAGCCAACACAACAGAAACAGACAGTGGCCGTTTCTCAATATGCAAACTTGTGTCTTTTCTCTACTTGTGTCAGGACTCATGAAACGCCATCATAGCTGGCATGTTCCCAGTTTGCTTCTCAAAGCACGGTTAAAATGCCCGATGTGACTTGATCCTCCCACTTTCCGAAGGATGCATCAGAGACTAGGCATTCTGGGCATTAGAATGTCAATTTTTAGGTTGTTTTGTTTATTCAACTGTATGTACACTGAATAGGTGACGCCATCAATAAGCAGCTGTTCCAATCGCAGAAAGACTGTCCTCCCATTCTCCTGCTCTCCGAATCTGCCTGAGACTCTAAGACCAGACTCAGAAGCTGTTGTGTACTTTGAATTGAGAAACGGCCAGTGAACACAGAACTACCCAGAGGGTCTGGGTGTAACAACCGAAGTCCAACGGCTTTTCTCAATTCAAAGTACACAACTACAGACTTGTGTTCTTTTGGAGTCTGGTCTTGGGAGTCCAGACTCCGGAGGACAGGACAACGGGAGGACGGTCTTTCTGCGATGGGAACAGCAGCTGACTTGATGACGTCACCACATCAGCTGTTCTTGCTCCTGAGTTTACTCTAATTATTCACTGTAAATATTTTTTTACAGTCAGATATACAAAACATCCTAAAATGACATTCCGTGACTCAACAACAGTATTTATAAAAAGTTAACTTTCAGTAGTTTATTCTATCCTCCGCTATTGTTTCCGGTTGCTGGTGAAATGCATTCTGGGATGTCTGCTGGCCAGAGAACGCACAAGTGGGAGGATCAAGTCACATCCGGGCATTTTGACCGTTCTTTGCGAGAAGCGAACTTTGAATTGGAACATGTACCCGGCTGAGACTGATGACGTTTCATAAGTCCAAGAGTGCACAAGTATGCTGATTGAGAAACGCCGCAAGATTGCGGTGCGTTCTTCATTCTGTTCAACGAGACACTGAACCAGACAACCACGGGCAGACAATTGGACTCTATGTGCATTATTGGTTCAATGACCATGTCCATTCAGGATTTTATGGAGCAGCCCACAACCCACTTTTTTAGCATTTTAAACTAAGTCTGGTATAAATATATGTATTAACTAACTTATTTTATATGTTAGTGTATCATATAGTTGCTTAACTGTTTTGTCAAGTGAATACCAGCTATGGATATGGCACTACACGTTAATTAAACTAATTAAAAACAGTCAAATTGAGTTTTAGAATGGTAGTAGAGTCTGGTGTTTACCTGTCATTATGTTTGAATAGTATACACTAGGCAAGCAACGTGAGTCATCCACTTAGCCATATTTATCATACCTGCAAACTCATGAGGGGTGAAAAGGTGACAGGGGTAATGATAGTAATAAATATACATTGTCATTATATATAATATGGTTGAAGTCATTCATAAACCAACTCTATTCTGCCTCTACCTGGTTGTCACAATACTAACATTATAACTTCTATACCATACCTGCTATAAATATCAGGATACCAGATGCAATACTGTAAAGAATATACTTTTTGTTAGCTTTCTATTATTGTGTGCATTAATATTATGTGTAAAGTGGAAAGGTCACAGAAGGTTAAAAGCTTCAACAAGGGCATTTCTGCACCTGATCGAGTAGAGGATCGTGACACACAAGGAAGTGTTTTATGCCCCCCCCTTCCCACATCTCACCATAAGAGATGTTTTAGAACAAAGACTCCTATATTCTCACAGCCCAGGAGAAACAACTATAGACCTTCGCTGAGCGCAGTTAAGATAAAGACACGGTCCAGACGTGGCAGTAAGTGGCTGAGGTCAACCACAGGGCCTCCTTCAGACACACATACTCCATGCGTTCTATATGTCGGGCATTCTTATTTACTGAGGGGAGCCTCTTTTATGGCCCTCCTGATAAAGTCCTGGAGACACCACGTCCCATCCCGGAAGAAGATAAGAGTATCACACTCCCCTGCTCTGTGAGAGAAGCTGACAGGAAGGTGTCAAATAGAACATATCTCTTCCTTTTCCACACCTTTCACAACATATGTTCTCATCAGCGAGCCAACAAGGACTAATGAATATTCATACAACGGCGAAGCAGAGGCGCAAGAACCAATGAGAAGACACCGCCTCTTTGTCTCAGACCAATCAGAAGTGGTCTCGATGTGTATTTAATGGTCAAGACGCTTCTGTTCAGGACCCCTCTTGCTTCAGCTCTGAGGCCTTGAATGGTGTCAGCTCTGAATGTTGGGTCCATGCATGTGACTGTCTGTTTGTATCATGATTTTCTAATTAAACGCTTTATAGATTTGAAGTAAAAAGTCTACCGCTGTTTGTTTTCAGTGATATCCGTCCAGGTGTGTTCCTGTATCCTCAACAATACTATAACAACAATATGATACCATGAATAAGAGACTGGTATATGTATCTATAATAGTAATAAATACAATATCTGTATGCTTCACTTCTTACCAACTTGTTCCAACACTTAACACATGTCAGTAATATTAGTTTTAGCCTACAGCAGGATATGAATGAAACTACATGGAGCCGCATACATTGATTACACACTATGAGGCCGTTAGTCTGTATCTGACCAGATGATACAGAGTTCATCAGGATGAGCAGCTGGAGAGTTACACAACTTTACAGACTGTCTGCATTGGAGACAAAGTAATGAAACATTTCACTTCTGGCATGTTTTGTTTTTTAGTCAAGATGTTCTCAAAAGATCCACCACGTTACCCGCAGTGAGCGCGCTATGCTCGCCAAGGAAGACAGCATGACACGGATGGAGCAGCGCATGCGCCGCTGATCACGGGCTCTTTAATGTAGTATCGATACTAAACATATGCTAAATCACACGCTCTTAATACGGGTCCTTTGTTGGTATCGCTACACCGCACAGCGTGACAGCAGCAGATGTAGCGGCTAACATTCAAGCTTAACCTTGGCCGAGACTCGACACGTCCCATCAAAGATGTTTTATTGCGAAGAGCAACACTCCACATTTTCTCCGCATTTCACTGCAATCTCAACAGTAGCGGGCCAGGTGACCCCCCCCCCCCAAAAAAAAAAAAAAAAACTCTTCGGATCTCTTCGGATCACATGGACGACCCATTTTGATTTCAAAAGGGTGAATTTCACCGAAAGGTGACAAGTTTGCAGGTCTGATTTATCCTATCCAGTCCGACATTAATCTGAAGTGGCTGTGTCAGAAAGAGATGTATTGACTGCTGTAAGGCTAATGTCTGCTTATTTTTCTTTCTTCGGGATTGTATGTAGTAGCTTGACCTAGGACATATAATTTATATCTCAATGGATGGACCAAATGTCAACTGGAAGTTATTGTATTCATACAGTATAGAAAGGATTGTTTTCCTACTATATTCACAAAAGCTCAGCAGTAGACATTTGAACGTGTGCACACAAATCCATCACATAGAGACATGAGAACAGACACACACAAACACATTCTATAATGTACATGTATTTGCATTTAAAAAGCGGAGGACCCTGTTGAAATTGTTAGGATTCTTATTATTCAAGATCATATTTTAGAACATTGGGTGGATATTGGGGTCTCAGATCATACCCCCAAAACTCACCAAATTTGACAAGCTTGTCAGGCTTGGGGAAAGTAGACGGATGACATGGACTTCGAAATTCGGCTTTAAAAATTGCTTCTAGCGACCCTCATAGTTTGGACCGGCGACACCTCTCACCCAATATGTTAATCGGCTATTGTGTCGCCCATTTCTTCTTGATTGCCTGATAAGTGGCACCTCACAGCAGAACTCCAGGGAGCGCTTGATTTCTCCACGGTGAGAACAGCTCATTTGCGCTGCACATTAAAACATTAAATAGCCGAGAGTTTTTTTCAGGGTCAGAAATACGATGTGTGGCGGGAGTGCGTTAGTTAAGACCGAAATGCGTGAGTCTCATGCTCAATGCGTGACACTTGAGAGCTCTGCAGTCAACTTTCTGACGCTTCGGCTTTGAGAGACATTTTGCAGCTTATCGGTAGCGCCAGCTAGCGCTGGTGTTTCAGTGGTCAGCCAGACCAGAGCGCAAGTGAGGAGGGTTACTGCAACCAACATGGGTGTGTTACATAAATATGTCACCATACAGGTTTGGTTGAGGCAACAGTGAAACTCATTGGCTCTGGGTTAGACGTCTCTATGTATAAAAGAGGCGGACCGCAGTTTTATTTTTTCTTACCAAGTTATACTGATTTGCAGGCAGTCTTGAATAGGCCTGGAGTTAGGGTGACCAGACGTCCTCTTTTCCCCGGACATGTCCTGTTTTTGAGACCTAAAAATGTGTCCGCTTAGGATTCCAAAAACGTCCGGGATTTGCACCGCCGGATATTTGTGTTTCTCTGGTTTCCACAAACTAGTATTTACCCTTACACGTTTTTGGAAATGGTATCTCCCGAGCTCTGGTGCGAGCTCTGACGGTATAGAGAACAGTCATTGGTCAACCAATCTCAGGGTTCCAGATACACGATAATTACCTCCAAACAATACAACCATTTTGAGCATTTGGTACGATACATCACCATCTCCAACCTGGCAACACTGAGCAGGTCAATCTGTCGGGAGGTGTTTTTGACAGGGTAAAAAGGGTGCTGTTTGAAATGATTCTTGTGGTATGTTGACCAAAATATGTTACAAACATTACATTAAGACCCCAAGGAACCACATCAACTTGTGGAAAAATGGGCATAACATGTCCGATTTAAAACTAAAATGTCGTTATGCAACAGTTTGACTGTATTTGTCAACTTCCTGCATATCAGCAAAAATATCTGCTGGGCAGTGTCAACACTGTTCTCTCTCTCACTCTCTTCTCTCTCCAACCCAGTCTCTTCTCGACCTTATCGCATCTACAATGACACATAACTCAGCAGCACACCTGCGATCCATGACAGCTCAGCCCCTGGTCTGGTGCGCTGCTGTCACTCAGCTAGCTAACTGCCATTAAACAGCATGACCCTGTCGCCATTAGGCTTGAGTCAGATGGGAGTGCCAAACCATGCACCTCACTGTTGGTGAACATGTGCAGACGTGGCCCTGGTAGAATTAAACAATTATTAAACCCAGTGACGACTAATATAGTTTGATTTTTTACGATATGTTATTATACAACATGCAATGTTTTTACTATTTCTTACAATTCTTACAGTTTATTTGGCTTATAAAAAGCTGAACATGTGGATCTAAACAACAACAAAAAACAAAGTAGAATTTCAATAAATGTAGAAACATGACGGAGCCCCTCAAGGACATGTAAAGCCACAGTAGTTCAAAGAAGGAAGATCATGCAGAGTACTAACCCTCAAGAAATATTCAGGTTAACCCTATCGCCACATGAGAACATTAGGATTCATTCACCAATATCTTCTTACGGTTCTTTTTAGACTTTTCGTAAAAACCTTTCTGAAGAAAATTATAAGTCTGATTCTTTAAACTGAGAGCAAAAAAGGTTGCATGTGTAATCTTTTCCCTTTTATCTATATTCATCATCAACTATTGCAACGGAGCCCACGGTCATTGTTTTGAGGAAATCTTATAGGCCCTTGCTTTAATGCTTAATATTTAATTGAACATAAAAAGGTAAAGAGATATGTAACCAACTAGTGTAATCAGTTTGTGCATGTTGCTCTTTTTAAGAGGAAATTAGTCTTCAATTTTCTTTTCAATTAAAATCCTTGTTACATCCTGACAGCAATCAGTGAATACAATTCTATGACAAAAATAAATCTGGTATCTTTGTCTGTCACAGCACTGAAATAAGCCTTTCCAATTGTCAAGTTACGGCCCGGACCGAGCACACACACTTGATAGGGATTGGTTCATCTACCCGGATTTCCTTTTTCTTTCTCCCTTTATTTTGGAGTTAAGCCATTGCAGTCATTTCCGTTCGCTCCATATGGCAACGAAAGAGGTGAAAAACCTTTACAGAGAAAACAGAAAACCCCACATTTCAAATATGCCAGCAAAAAGCACTCTTTTAATTTGCAACTGCATTCTGCACAGCACACAACCTACATTCACCACCTACAGATCCCCAGCTGTGCTTCCACCAACATATAAATCATAAACAATATAACAAGACACCAGACAATCAACCTTAGACAAACTCAAATCCTAACCCCAACGACATTAGTCAACACCACCCCTGCACACGTGAGCTGCCACGGAGTACCCATGACGCCACTGCACTGGCCGTGAAAGTGAAAGTCAAAATAGTCAGTCAGCGCTCAGAGTTTGCCTCCTTACCGGCTGCCTCTCCGGACTTGTAGATGTCCTGTTCTAGTCCGCAGATCGTCTGCTATGCATTTCTTGCACTATTTTCTCGCGGCGTTTGTTCAGCCCCACGGGACCATATATGGTCCTTTTTCTTTTTTAAACTAAACTGTGTAAAACATTACAATAATCATGAACAAATATATTGATGCTACACATCAAATTAATCAAGAGAACCTGGGCTACAATAATTAGTGAGCCATTTCAACACAACTCAAACACCAACTAAAATAGTCATTAAAATATCATCATCATAATTTTGTCATAAGTCAGCCCACTCTGCATGTTTCCGGAACTAGCAACCTGTAGCTTGGTGCTATCAGAAAAAAGTAGATGTTAAAAGCAAGACAACTCCACACAGATTCCAAATATATTCACCAAATCCTCTGCTCCAAAGCATCACTGAGATATGAACCAAAGAACACAGCAAAATAAATCGCTTTATTGTTTTTACAGTCAGCAAATGCTGCCTATATTTCTTTTAGCCAAAAACTGAACACCTTAAGTGTATGAAAATGCAATGGCACAAATGGCATAGATGGCACAAATGGCACAGATGGTGCCAACATTTTGCCCAAAATGTCCCCAAAAAATCTCGCCTGAATTCTCTCTGTACTAACCCCTCTCTAACTTTGTTCTGCTTCACTTTTTCAAAGTCAAAATTTGCAGAGGGAATGTTTACATATTGTATTATGATATTAGAGACTCAGGCCTTAGTGAGACATCATTTCAAAGAGATAATCATCCTGAAAGTTTTTTTTTTTTTATATTCAGACTTGAAACTTCTATTTTTGCTGTGTTTCAATCTTTATTTACTATTAACCAGTAACATATGTACTAATATCTACACATCTGAACAAAAGCTCACATGGGTTGCCTGTATTATAACACCAACATTATTCAAATAGCCCTTTGTGGTTGCAGAGATACACCTTTTAGGTTGGGTATGCAATTTCGAGCAGAATCCTAAAATCTGCCATGGGGCTTAAAGGGTTAAGTGCGTCCTGTGGTTATATCCGGTCTATAAGACTCCACCCTGTTTCCCAATTGCTTGTTTTATTTTACAATTCTCTAATCATTCCTATATGCTTTGTTTACATACATGTTTACATACATGTTTTACTTTCTATTTATATATTTCGATATAAAATCTAAACAAGTTTGACTTGACACCAATCATTCAATTTGGTCCAATATTCTGCCTGTGCCCTCATTGCTCATTGTCACGAAAGTCATCCTCAAGCTTCTAGTTTAAAATCGTTAAGGAATAACAGTAGCCATGTTGGTTGTTTTAGGGCCATACTGTTAATTTTGGGGGAATGGCTTGGGAGGAAACTTAATGGGACAAGCTATCAGTGTGGTCGAATTTGCAACTTTGACTTCATGTCTCACAGGGTCCAAGCGTCTTTGAGTATTCTGAAAAGTGCTTTATAAATGTAATGTATTATTATTATTATTGGACCTGGCTGGGTTGTTGCCATAGCCCTGCTGATGCGCCGCCCACTCCTTTCTACCTCCATCTGCCTGATGGATCATGGAGGTCTGGATTCATGGTCCATGCCTACTACCAACTGTTCATACACTCTTTCATACTTGTTTTATGTGTTGTAACTCTGTAATGATTACTTCTGTGCACATGACATCTATCACATCTGTCCATCCGGGGAGAGGGAGCCTCCTCTGTCGCTCTCCTGAAGGTTCTTTCCCTGTGAGTTTTTCCTGATCCGATGTGAGGTTCTGGTACAGGGATGTCTATGTGCAGGCTTGTGCACAGATAGAGCCCTAGTGGTGCTCAAGCACCAGCCCATTTTGCCCTGGCTGAGAAAAGTTTTTTTCATTCATCAGTATTTAAGAATAAAAGTTACTTTCTCTGTCATCAAGTCCCCACTAATGTGTTTTATTATCCGACGGGGCATTTATTTGAGTTCTTAAGACTTTCGCCCAGACATGCTCAAGGCCGCCTCCTCCTGGGCCACTTCGTGCTCGCAAGAGGTCTACTCGCGCCACCAAACGGGTGCACCTCCTTCTCTGACCCGCAGCATCAGACACACAGATCATGACGTGTTTGAACCAGGACGTTGTTGTGTGATAAATCAACCACAACATTAGCGCTGCTAAAAACATGACGCCACAACTGGTCCCATCGCTTCCTAAAAAAAATAAACAAACAACACTCACTTAAATCCGTGATTTAAAATCCTCGGCCAGCTGTTTACTGACATTAGTTATGTTTAGAGAGTAGAGATAGAAGAGAGAGAGAAAGACAGAAAAGAGAGAGAGAGAGAGAGAGAGAATGAATTATTATTCCATTCTATTTAACAGGGCTAGTCTAGGATTTGGGCCAGGCTGAAAAAAAAAATCTCACTGAAAAATCATAATGCCTCTCTGGTACAGAGAGTTCAGAGGGCCAAATGTGGAGGCTGGCCGTATCCAGCCCGCGGGCCTTAGTTTGAGGACCACTGCTCTTGGCTGTTGATGTCTATCAATATCGCTCATTTTGAAAATGATGTATGAGGGCAATACGCAGGGCGGTTTTTCCTACAGGCGGTATAGGCTACGCATAGCGCCCATTCAGAGGGGGCGCAAACATTTTTTTTTAAGAATTCAATGATTTTTTTTTTGTCACTGCCAGGGCTTGAACCCAGGACCATGTGTTCACCGAACAGGCGCTTCTACCAACTAATCAACAGTGCCTGCATGATTTTTTTTTCACACTGGATCAATTTTTCTTTTCTACCAAAAGTACAAAACCATAAGATCGTTTAAAAAAAACACACGAGTGAAGCTCGCCTAATGTGCGACCCATTAGCCAATCAGAATGCTTGTAATGTTGTTGCTATATAATAATTCATATTTATTCATAAAGGAAGTGTAAGTTAGCGGTCTGATTCTGCCCAGAGGAAACGCAGGTCATATTGCTGCTAATGCTTTAACTCTGTCAGAATTAGTTTCTTGGCATTGGGTGCCCTATTTTAGGGTTTGAGCACCTGCCCCCAAAAATGTCTGTGCACGCGGCTCGTCTATGTGTATTGATTGTTAAGCCCTCTGAGGCAATTTTGTAATTTGGGCGAATGGGCAACACAAAATTAACTGAATTTAATTGACTTGAAAGTCTGCATCTCCTCCTTCCGCCATAAAAAGTTAAAAGCAAAAAATTAAACTGTGGTGACTTCTTGACCACTGCTAATCTCCTTCTCTTCTCAGTTGAACTGCATGCAGGCCCACTAACCAATCACAGCTCATGTTAATCTGATGTACTTTCATGAGCTTCCCAAAAGGCCAGAAGACCTACAAAATACACCCAGTATGTCAAACTAATGATATGATTGGTTGAAGATTATGTCAATCAACGATAAGGTCCCCATGTATTTCAAGCAAGCAATACAACAAATTGGAAGCAGCGCCCATATCCAACCACAGCAACAAAGGAAGACAATGATGGATTAAGAAAGGTAAAACTTTGAGTGTTTTAATTTTTGTTTAATAATAAATTATCTATAACTTGTTTTATTATGTTTAGGCCTTCAGAGAAGGCTTAGAAGGCTCGGACGGCCCGCCAATGGTATTTAGTGATCCTTGACATAGTGAGGATGTTGCTTAACTTTTTCGAGTTTCAGATGCTACTGTAATAGCTCTGGAGAGAAATGGCACACTTCAAGACTCATCATCTGTTTATCATTCATGAACCAACATGTCATGTACACTAACATTGAAACGTTTTGTATTCACTGATATAAGTGAAATGACGGTACATTACGCCAACCTTAGGGGTTGCTCGGTTCAATTTTATTTGTTCACAGCTGTGTTCATGTAGTGTGGCATTTATTATAAAAAATGTAAATTAGCTGTTCCATTCATTTTTACCAATTAGCTTCTCATTGGGTTTGTAATTAGTATTGATGATGGAGTGTTAGCCTTTTGCAGTCACCTTCTGTTTACTTAGGCAGAGATTAGAACAAGCTTGATGTAATTACTTGAAGGGGTCTATCAGATAATATTACTATATTAGCATCCATGCAATGTAAAAAATAATAAAAACAACTTGCCTAATACAGACCTCCATGACCTCGGCTCTTTGATCCATCACAACTTGTCAGGGAATTGACTTTTCAAGTTGTCCAAGATTTTTCACAGAGCAGCTGGCCAACAGGTTAGATGCTTCCAACAGTGGTGTCATATAGCCTTTTAGTGGATCTCTACTCTAAAATCCAAATGTATCTGACAAATGCTCACTTTGACTGATCCGGATAACTAAATCCCCCTTTCCTCAGCCACAGATCAACCTGATCCATCCCGGTATTTTCAAAAACGTTGCCGGTAGGATCAGAGTATTCCTGACAATTTACCGCAGATTGGGATGTCCAAATCCGCCCCTGCCCCTTAGATCAGAGACAGGTAACAGAAAATGGACTGAAAATTTTACCAAAAAAAGAAGAAGCTTGCACTACTATTGTCTCTAAATGCAAGTACAATCTTGGTCAGTGTTGATGCACCCTAACAACTTGATGAAAGGCAATCATTATATTGAGTTAACAAGTTACGAAATCAGCACAAAGTTTAAAGAAGAGCTTACGAAGTCAAATCAAGCCGAGTTCGCTGTAATGCGAGCTAACGCTGCTCCATTAAATTCTGTGATAAGGAGCTAACGAATTATTAAATAGGCTAGCTGTCTGTCGCGGTCCAAAGTCCACATTGTAATGCATTTACTTGCAAGGCATTGTCTGTATATTTAAAAATGTGTTGTAGATATCTTTTTAGGAAACAGTTGTCAACAAAAGGGACGGCCTTAAAACCATAAGTGTTTTTTTTTTTGTTAGATGTTAGTGTTAAGAGAAGACAGCCAGCTAGCAAAGACCTTCTACAAATTGCACAACTTTTTTAGCTTTGGCTATGAAAATGAAGTGTGTGCTGAATGCTTGTTAATGAATACATTTGACTGATTGACATGTGTTTTTTGAAAAAGAAAGGCACCTAAAAAGAACATAAATATTGATCTAACAGCAGTCAAGTGTATATGTATTAAACAAGGAACTTTGGGAGCAGTTAATGTAGGGTTCGACACCATAAGCGTTTATGTAAAAGTGTAGTTGCTTCAAAACGCTTGGGCAAAAAATGCCGACAAAAATGAGGCCCGGTGCGCCTGAATGCGCAACTGGGTGATAACTTACAAAATGGATCCAAGCAGACGTCTGTGTTAGGGATGAGGAGGAGAAAAAGTTCCAAAAAAGCAGAGTTTTTGGGTTCACACATATTTAAAAAGAAAGAGTACGCTGAATACCACCATCTATTCTATGTACCATTGTGTCTCGATGACAAGCGCTTAGTTGAACTTTTTGGCTAAGCAGGACTCAGTTGGAGTCCTTTTTTCGATTTAGAATTATAAAGCTCTTCGTAATTAAATGTATCACCGCCAATATTAGTGTTTCGTCCGGAGTTCGCAATTTCTTCTTTTTGAATTTCCGCTGTTCAGAAAAACAGGAATGAAAGCTCCGCTTCTTGCTTGATCTGATTGGTTGCCTTTTGCCGACTGTAACATTGAGTTGGTGCTGATCAAGCGCCTCATACCAAAGTTTAGAATATTTTGACTTTATGTGCACCTAAAAACTACTAGAAAAACGCTACCAATAATACAGAAGATGAAAAGTGCGTGCCGCTACCCGGGCACTATAGGAAATCAGTGGTTTTGCTAGGGACGTTGTTTTTGAGTATTCCGGCCTGGTGTGATCAAGCACTTAAGGGTGCGTTTCACACCAAAAGCTTAAAGATTTCTTGAGCTTAACGAATCCTATGAAAAAGTCAACGACGGACGCAAGGTGGCTGCGAGTAGACAGTATTTTCCTCGCTCAAGACGGCACATTTCGGTGACGCGATGAGGGCGAGGTGGTCCATATCCCACCCCCTGACCTCTTCTTGGCTCTTTTTGTCTCTCATGAGAATCACTCCTACCCCCGGTGGGGCTGTCTGTCGTCCGTGCCCTCTTGGCATGTGTAAATACCCCATAACAAGTGTGAATGTTGAATACTGTTAGCGGTAGCTAGCCTTTGAGCTGCAGACTCAATATCTCTCTCTCCCTTCACAGGCAAAGTGCGTCTCTTCTGATGTTTTGTCGAAGTTCTCTAGACATTACGGTCCCTTCAATAAATCAGATTAATATTAACACACCACTCAAGGCCTCAGAGCTGAAGAAAGGGTGCGCTATATATCAGCATATATTGAAGGATGTCCAGTTGAGCCAGTAGGGTGGCGCTTTGAGTCTGTGAACATAATATCTATTATGCATTCTTGAAGCAGACGTCATGTAAATTAAATGTTAAAAACCGATAACAATATTTTTTGGTTTTAGCCTGAATCAAAAACAGGTCTCTGTGTCACTAGGCAAGCACATTTGCTCTGTACAATCCTTTAGTTAGAGGTAATACTGCATCAGCTGTAGGGGGTACAATTTATTGTAAAAGTGAAAATGTATGGGGGCTTTTACTTATTACTTTTTTACTTTTTTTTTCTGGTGAATGTGTTCAGCCTGTCAGGAAAGTGAATAATTTATGGTTCTTTTTACTTCATATAATAGGTGTTTCTATCAAATTAGTCAGTTTTGGCCGTTTTTGGCCTTTTTTTTTAGTTTTTTTGGGGCCTATTTGGCCATTTTCCACTTTTTTTTCCAACTGTGTGAGCTCCTACCAGAAAACGCTAACGGAATCGGGCTCAATATTGGTGAATGTGTTCAAGCCTTGACTGGCATTACACTTGATTTTTGTAATACATATCTGATGAGTTTGCTTATATAGTTTTTAAGATGAATATATTACAAAAATTACGCGGTCAAAATCGGGCATTTTCTACGGATCTAAAAGTCTTTTTTTTCCTGATTGTAGTATATTCAAGTCTTTGGAGATTCTAACAAACCTATTTTTAACGAATTCCATCAGCGTTTTGTGGGTCTAATAGCCGTTTAAAAAGTAGAAAAATGGCTGAATCCAAGCAAAAAACGCAAAAAAAGCCCAAAATGGCATTAAACTTTGGTGAAATATTTAGTAGCGCCTACCTAAGGTAAAGCAAATTGCACGGAATTTGCATTGAATGTCCAGACGCAATTCAAGCAGATATCCTGGCGGGTTTGTTATTTTTTTTTTTAAACCAATATTGTTGAAGTTATAAGCATTACAAAACGGGACACGCCGGACGAAAATGTTTTGTCGATGCTAAACACAATTATTTTTTTCGAGGAAAAGATGATAGAAACCAGATGGTATTGCTTCACTTATCATTATCTCCAATAGGTTTGTTAATATTGGACCTATCGCTTAGGTTCGGTGGCTGCTTTTGAAAGTTTTTTCAATAAAAGTCAAAATGGGCCTTAAAATTTAAGTAGGCGGAGCTTAGGGTCCTGGAGGGCTTTTTTGTAGAGCAAGTCCTAGAGGTCTAGAAAATCGTTTTTAAATTAATCGGATATTCTGGGTGAGGGCCACCGGTCAAAACTTAGGTATTAGAGAGCAATTTCCTTGAAAGTCGTGATTTCGACGCTTCATGTCATCTGGCTATTTTCACGAATCCTCACACGCTTGCCACCTGGTGAGTTTTGGGATATGACAGTACTCAATATGCCCCAATGTTCAAAAAATAAAAAAATAACTCATTTTCATTAGGGTCTCTGGACAGCTTCGCTGTCGCTCAGACCCCTAAATATAGCTTAGAATACAAAAAGAAAGCTTATACTGATCTATAACAATGTAAATAACTGACTTTTCACACAGCGACCCAGTGTGAATTGTTTTCTGCATGGCAAGGTTTGGGGTAGATTCCAGCAGTCCAGTGCGTGAGTGACAT
>JAYMGU010000482.1:0-28372 GCA_036178185.1 Liparis tanakae | reverse complement strand
CCCTTAAAGCAGCAACATCTTGTTTTTATGCTCGTAAACTGATTTCCAGCCCACAAAGAGACCAATAGTGGATTTTCCTAAACAAAACCTTTTTTTCTGGGTTTTCAACCAAAGAAAGTGTTCTGAGGACACATTTCTTACAAGTTTGATGACATTTGCATGAAAACCTGATGCTTTCATCACTTTACTGACTCAAAGCAGCAGCATCGTGTTTTTATGCTCTTAAACTGATTTTCAGCCCGCAGAGTCCAAAAAGATTTTCTTAAAAAACCTTTTTTTTCTGTTTTCAACCAAAAGAAAGTGTCTGAGGACACAATTCTTACAAGTTTGATGACATGTGCATGACTGCCTGATGTTTTCATCACTTTAAGGCCTTATAGCAGTGCAACATCTTGTTTTTTATGCTCTTAAACTGATTTCCAGCCCGCAGAGTCCAAAAGTGGATTTTCCTGAACAAAACCTTTTTCTGGTTTTCAACCAAAGTAAGTGTCTAAAGGACACAATTATTACAAGTTTTATGACATGTGCATGAGTACCTGATGCTTTCATCATTTACTGCCTCAAAGCAGCAACATCTTGTTTTATGCTCTTAAACTGATTTCCAGCCCGCAGAGTCCAAAAGTGGATTTTCTTAAACAAAACCTTTTTTTTCTGGGTTTTCAACCAAAAAAAGTGTCTGAAACACAATTTTTACAATTTTGATGACATTTGCATGAATACCTGATGCTTTCATCAATTTACTGCCTTAAAAGCAGCAACATCTTGTTTTTATGCTCTTAAACTGATTTCCAGCCCAAGAAAGAGACCAATAGTGGATTTTCCTAAACAAAACCTTTTTCTGGTTTTCAACCCAAAAGAAAGTTCTGAGGACACATTTCTTACAAGTTTGATGAAATGTGCATGACTACCTGATGTTTTCATCACTTTAAGGCCTTATAAGCAGCAACATCTTGTTTTTATGCTCTTAAACTGATTTCCAGGGAAGAGTCCAAAAGTGGATTTTCTTAAACAAAACCTTTTTCTGGGTTTCAACCAAAGTAAGTGTCTAAAGGACACACCTCTTTACAAGTTTGATGACATGTGCATGACTACCTGATGCTTTCATCATTTTACTGCCTCAAAGCAGCAACATCTTGTTTTTATGCTCTTAAACTGATTTCCAGCCCGCAGAGTCCAAAAGTGGATTTTCTTAAACAAAACCTTTTTTCTGGGTTTTCAACCAAAGAAAGTGTCTGAGAACACAATTTTTACAATTTTGATGACATTTGCATGAATACCTGATGCTTTCATCACTTTACTGCCTTAAAGCAGCAACATCGTGTTTTTATGCTCTTAAACTGATTTTCAGCCCGCAGAGAGTCCAAAAGTGGATTTTCTTAAACAAAACCTTTTTTCTGGGTTTTCAACCAAAGTAAGTGTCTAAAGGACACAATTATTACAAGTTTTATGACATGTGCATGAGTACCTGATGCTTTCATCATTTTACTGCCTCAAAGCAGCAACATCTTGTTTTTATGCTCTTAAACTGATTTCCAGCCCGCAGAGTCGAAAAGTGGATTTTCTTAAAACAAAACCTTTTTTCTGGGTTTTCAACCAAAGAAAGTGTCTGAGAACACAATTTTTACAATTTTGATGACATTTGCATGAATACCTGATGCTTTCAACAATTTACTGCCTTAAAAGCAGCAACATCTTGTTTTATGCTCTTAAACTGATTTCCAGCTCGCAAAGAGACCAATAGTGGATTTTCCTAAACAAAACCTTTTTTCTGGGTTTTCAACCAAAGAAAGTGTTCTGAGGACACATTTCTTACAAGTTTGATGACATGTGCATGACTACCTGATGTTTTCATCACTTTAAGGCCTTATAGCAGCAACATCTTGTTTTTATGCTCTTAAACTGATTTCCAGCCCGCAGAGAGTCCAAAAGTGGATTTTCTTAAACAAAACCTTTTTCTGGGTTTTCAACCAAAGTAAGTGTCTAAAGGACACAATTCTTACAAGTTTGATGACATGTGCATGACTACCTGATGCTTTCATCATTTTACTGCCTCAAAGCAGCAACATCTTGTTTTTATGCTCTTAAACTGATTTCCAGCCCGCAGAGTCCAAAAGTGGATTTTCTTAAACAAAAACCTTTTTTCTCTGGGTTTTTTCAACCAAAGAAAGTGTCTGAGAACACAATTTTTACAATTTTGATGACATTTGCATGAATACCTGATGCTTTCATCACTTTACTGCCTTAAGCAGCAACATCGTGTTTTATGCTCTTAAACTGATTTTTCAGCCCGCAGAGTCCAAAAGTGGATTTTCTTAAACAAAACCTTTTTTCTGGGTTTTCAACCAAAGAAAGTGTCTAAGAACACAATTTTTACAAGTTTGATGACTTTTGCATGAATACCTGATGCTTTCATCACTTTACTGCCTTAAAGCAGCAACATCGTGTTTTATGCTCTTAAACTGATTTTCAGCCCACAGAGAGTCCAAAAGTGGATTTTCTTAAACAAAACCTTTTTTCTGGGTTTTCAACCAAAGAAAGTGTCTGAGGACACAATTCTTACAAGTTTGATGACATGTGCATGACTACCTGATGTTTTCATCACTTTAAGGCCTTATAGCAGCAACATCTTGTTTTTATGCTCTTAAACTGATTTCCAGCCCGCAGAGAGTCCAAAAGTGGATTTTCTTAAACAAAACCTTTTTTCTGGGTTTCAACCAAAGTAAGTGTCTTAGGACACAATTCTTACAAGTTTGATGACATGTGCATGACTACCTGATGCTTTCATCATTTTACTGCCTCAAAGCAGCAACATCTTGTTTTTATGCTCTTAAACTGATTTCCAGCCCGCAGAGAGTCCAAAAGTGGATTTTCTTAAACAAAACCTTTTTTCTGGGTTTTCAACCAAAGAAAGTGTCTAAGAACACAATTTTTACAAGTTTGATGACATTTGCATGAAAACCTGATGCTTTCATCACTTTACTGACTCAAAGCAGCAACATCGTGTTTTTATGCTCTTAAACTGATTTTCAGCCCGCAGAGTCCAAAAGTGGATTTTCTTAAACAAAACCTTTTTCCTGGGTTTTCAACCAAAGAAAGTGTCTGAGGACACAATTCTTACAAGTTTGATGACATGTGCATGAACATCTGATGTTTTCATCACTTTAAGGCCATAAAGCAGCAACATCTTTTTTTTATGCTCTTAAACTGATTTTCAGCCCGCAGAGAGTCCAAAAGTGGATTTTCTTAAACAACACCTTTTTTCTGGGTTTTCAACCAAAGAAAGTGTCTGAGGACACAATTCTTACAAGTTTGATGACATGTGCATGAACATCTGATGTTTTCATCACTTTAAGGCCTTAAAGCAGCAACATCTTGTTTTTATGCTCTTAAACTGATTTCCAGCCCGCAAAGAGACCAATAGTGGATTTTCCTAAACAAAACCTTTTTTTCTGGGTTTTCAACCAAAGAAAGTGTTCTGAGGACACATTTCTTACAAGTTTGATGACATTTGCATGAATACCTGATGCGTTCAACACTTTACTGACTCAAAGCAGCAACATCGTGTTTTTATGCTCTTAAACTGATTTTCAGCCCGCAGAGTCCAAAAGTGGATTTTCCTAAACAAAACCTTTTTTCTGGGTTTTCAACCAAAGTAAGTGTCTAAAGGACACAATTATTACAAGTTTGATGACATGTGCATGACTACCTGATGCTTTCATAATTTTACTGCCTCAAAGCAGCAACATCTTGTTTTTATGCTCTTAAACTGATTTCCAGCCCGCAGAGTCCAAAAGTGGATTTTCTTAAACAAAAACCTTTTTTTGGGTTTTCCAAAGAAAGTGTCTTAGGACACAATTCTTACAAGTTTGATGACATTTGCATGAATACCTAATGCTTTCATCATTTTACTGCCTCAAAGCAGCAACATCTTGTTTTTATGCTCAGAACTGATTTTCAGCCCAAAAAAGTCCAAAAGTGGATTTTCTTAAACAAAACCTTTTTTCTGGGTTTTCAAAGTAAGTGTCTAAAGGACACAATTCTTAAGTTTGATGACATTTGCATGACTACCTGATGCTTTCATCATTTTACTGCCTCAAAGCAGCAACATCTTGTTTTTATGCTCTTAAACTGATTTCCAGCTCGCAAAGAGACCAATAGTGGATTTTCCTAAACAAAACCTTTTTTCTGGGTTTTCAACCAAAGAAAGTGTTCTGAGGACACATTTCTTACGAGTTTGATGACATTTGCATGAATACCTAATGCTTTCATCATTTTACTGCCTCAAAGCAGCAACATCTTGTTTTTATGCTCGTAAACTGATTTTCAGCCCGCAAAGTCCAAAAGTGGATTTTCTTAAACAAAACCTTTTTTCTGGGTTTTCAACCAAAGAAAGTGTCTGAGGACACAATTCTTACAAGTTTGATGACATGTGCATGAACATCTGATGTTTTCATCACTTTAAGGCCATAAAGCAGCAACATCTTGTTTGTATGCTCTTAAACTGATTTTCAGCCCGCAGAGTCCAAAAGTGGATTTTCTTAAACTAAACCTTTTTCTGGGTTTTTCAACCAAAGAAAGTGTCTGAGGACACAATTCTTACAAGTTTGATGACATTTGCATGAATACCTGATGCTTTCAACACTTTACTGACTCAAAGCAGCAACATTGTGTTTTTATGCTCTTAAACTGATGTTCAGCCCGCAGTGAGACCAATAGTGGATTTTGCTAAAACAAAACCTTTTTTCTGGTTTTCAACCAAAGAAAGTGTCTTAGTACAATTCTTACAAGTTTGATGACATTTGCATGAATACCTGATGGTTTCATCACTTTAAGGCCTTAAAAGCAGCAACATCTTGTTTTTATGCTCTTAAACTGATTTCCAGCCCCAAAGAGACCAATAGAGGAATTTCCTAAACAAAACCTTTTTGTCTGGGTCTGGTTTTCAACCAAAGAAAGTGTCTGAGGACACAATTCTTACAAGTTTGATGACATGTGCATGAACACCTGATGTTTTCATCACTTTAAGGCCATAAAGCAGCAAGATCTTGTTTTTATACTCTTAAACTGATTTTCAGCCCGCAGAGTCCAAAAGTGGATTTTCTTAAACAAATCCTTTTTTCTGTGTTTTCAACCAAAGAAAGTGTTCTGAGGACACATTTCTTACAAGTTTGATGACATTTGCATGAATACCTGATGCTTTCATCACTTTACTGACTCAAAGCAGCAACATTGTGTTTTTATGCTCTTAAACTGATTTTCAGCCCGCAGAGAGTCCAAAAGTGGATTTTCCTAAACAAAACCTTTTTCTGGTTTTTCAACCAAAGAAAGTGTCTTAGGACACNATTCTTACAAGTTTGATGACATGTGCATGACTACCTGATGCTTTCATCATTTTACTGCCTCAAAGCAGCAACATCTTGTTTTTATGCTCTTAAACTGATTTCCAGCCCGCAGAGTCCAAAAGTGGATTTTCTTAAACAAATCCTTTTTTCTGGGTTTTCAACCAAAGAAAGTGTCTCAGTACACACATTTACAAGTTTGATGACATGTGCATGAACATCTGATGTTTTCATCACTTTAAGGCCATAAAGCAGCAACATCTTGTTTGTATGCTCTTAAACTGATTTTCAGCCCGCAGAGAGTCCAAAAGTGGATTTTCTTAAACTAAACCTTTTTTCTGGGTTTTCAACCAAAGAAAGTGTCTGAGGACACATTTCTTACAAGTTTGATGACATTTGCATGAATACCTGATGCTTTCAACACTTTACTGACTCAAAGCAGCAACATTGTGTTTTTATGCTCTTAAACTGATTTTCAGCCCAAGAGAGACCAATAGTGGATTTTTGCTAAACAAACCTTTTTCTGGGTTTTTCAACCAAAGAAAGTGTCTCAGTACACAATTCTTACAAGTTTGATGACATGTGCATGAACATCTGATGTTTTCATCACTTTAAGGCCATAAAGCAGCACATCTTGTTTGTATGCTCTTAAACTGATTTTCAGCCCGAGAGAGTCCAAAAGTGGATTTTCTTAAACTAAACCTTTTTCTGGGTTTCAACAAAGAAAGTGTCTGAGGACACATTTCTTACAAGTTTGATGACATTTGCATGAATACCTGATGCTTTCATCACTTTACTGACTCAAAGCAGCAACATTGTGTTTTTATGCTCTTAAACTGATGTTCAGCCCGCAGTGAGACCAATAGTGGATTTTGCTAAACAAAACATTTTTTCTGGGGTTTCAACCAAAGAAAGTGTCTTAGTACACAATTCTTACAAGTTTGATGACATTTGCATGAATACCTGATGCTTTCATCACTTTACTGACTAAAAGCAGCAACATCGTGTTTTTATGCTCTTAAACTGATTTTCAGCCCGCAGAGAGTCCAAAAGTGGATTTTCCTAAACAATACCTTTTTTCTGGGTTTTCAATCAAAGAAAGTGTCTTAGGACACAATTCTTACAAGTTTGATGACATTTGCATGAATACCTAATGCTTTCATCATTTTACTGCCTCAAAGCAGCAACATCTTGTTTTTATGCTCGTAAACTGATTTTCAGCCCGCAGAGTCCAAAAGTGGATTTTCTTAAACAAATCCTTTTTTCTGGGTTTTCAACCAAAGAAAGTGTCTAAGAACACAATTTTTACAAGTTTGATGACATTTGCATGAAAACCTGATGCTTTCATCACTTTACTGACTCAAAGCAGCAACATCGTGTTTTTATCCTCTTAAACAGCCCGCAGAGAGTCCAAAAGTGGATTTTCTTAAACAAAACTTTTTTCTGGGTTTTCAACCAAAGAAAGTTTCTTAGTACACAATTCTTACAAGTTTGATGACATGTGCATGAACATCTGATGTTTTCATCACTTTAAGGCCATAAAGCAGCAACATCTTGTTTATATGCTCTTAAACTGATTTTCAGCCCGCAGAGAGACCAATAGTTGAATTTCCTAAACAATACCTTTTTTCTGGGTTTTCAACCAAAGAAAGTGTTCTGAGGACACATTTCTTACAAGTTTGATGACATTTGCATGAATACCTGATGCTTTCATCACTTTACTGACTCAAAGCAGCAACATTGTGTTTTTATGCTCTTAAACTGATTTTCAGCCCGCAGAGAGTCCAAAAGTGGATTTTCCTAAACAAAACCTTTTTTCTGGGTTTTCAACCAAAGAAAGTGTCTTAGGACACAATTCTTACAAGTTTGATGACATGTGCATGACTACCTGATGCTTTCATCATTTTACTGCCTCAAAGCAGCAACATCTTGTTTTTATGCTCTTAAACTGATTTCCAGCCCGCAGAGTCCAAAAGTGGATTTTCTTAAACAAATCCTTTTTTCTGGGTTTTCAACCAAAGAAAGTGTCTCCGTACACAATTCTTACAAGTTTGATGACATGTGCATGAACATCTGATGTTTTCATCACTTTAAGGCCATAAAGCAGCAACATCTTGTTTGTATGCTCTTAAACTGATTTTCAGCCCAGAGAGTCCAAAAGTGGATTTTCTTAAACTAAACCTTTTTTCTGGGTTTTCAACCAAAGAAAGTGTCTGAGGACACATTTCTTACAAGTTTGATGACATTTGCATGAATACCTGATGCTTTCAACACTTTACTGACTCAAAGCAGCAACATTGTGTTTTTATGCTCTTAAACTGATTTTCAGCCCGCAGAGAGACCAATAGTGGATTTTGCTAAACAAAACCTTTTTTCTGGGTTTTCAACCAAAGAAAGTGTCTCAGTACACAATTCTTACAAGTTTGATGACATGTGCATGAACATCTGATGTTTTCATCACTTTAAGGCCATAAAGCAGCAACATCTTGTTTGTATGCTCTTAAACTGATTTTCAGCCCGCAGAGAGTCCAAAAGTGGATTTTCTTAAACTAAACCTTTTTTCTGGGTTTTCAACCAAAGAAAGTGTCTGAGGACACATTTCTTACAAGTTTGATGACATTTGCATGAATACCTGATGCTTTCAACACTTTACTGACTCAAAGCAGCAACATTGTGTTTTTATGCTCTTAAACTGATTTTCAGCCCGCAGAGAGACCAATAGTGGATTTTGCTAAACAAAACCTTTTTTCTGGGGTTTCAACCAAAGAAAGTGTCTCAGTACACAATTCTTACAAGTTTGATGACATTTGCATGAATACCTGATGCTTTCATCACTTTACTGACTAAAAGCAGCAACATCGTGTTTTTATGCTCTTAAACTGATTTTCAGCCCGCAGAGAGTCCAAAAGTGGATTTTCCTAAACAATACCTTTTTTCTGGGTTTTCAATCAAAGAAAGTGTCTTAGGACACAATTCTTACAAGTTTGATGACATTTGCATGAATACCTAATGCTTTCATCATTTTACTGCCTCAAAGCAGCAACATCTTGTTTTTATGCTCGTAAACTGATTTTCAGCCCGCAGAGTCCAAAAGTGGATTTTCTTAAACAAATCCTTTTTTCTGGGTTTTCAACCAAAGAAAGTGTCTAAGAACACAATTTTTACAAGTTTGATGACATTTGCATGAAAACCTGATGCTTTCATCACTTTACTGACTCAAAGCAGCAACATCGTGTTTTTATGCTCTTAAACTGATTTTCAGCCCGCAGAGAGTCCAAAAGTGGATTTTCTTAAACAAAACCTTTTTGGGTTTTAACCAAAGAAAGTGTCTAAGAACACAATCTTTACAAGTTTGATGAAATTTGCATGAAAACCTGATGCTTTCATCACTTTACTGACTCAAAGCAGCAACATCGTGTTTTTATGCTCTTAAACTGATTTTCAGCCCGCAGAGTCCAAAAGTGGATTTTCCTAAACAAAACCTTTTTCCTGGGTTTTTCAACCAAAGAAAGTGTCTTAGTACACAATTCTTACAAGTTTGATGAAATTTGCATGAAAACCTGATGCTTTCATCACTTTACTGACTCAAAAGCAGCAATATCGTGTTTTTTATGCTCTTAAACTGATTTTCAGCCCAGAGAGTCCAAAAAAGTGGATTTTCTTAAACAAAACCTTTTTCTGGGTTTCAACCAAAGAAAGTGTCTGAGGACACAATTCTTACAAGTTTGATGACATGTGCATGAACATCTGATGTTTTTCACTTTAAGGCCATAAAGCAGCAACATCTTGTTTTTATGCTCTTAAACTGATTTCCAGCCGCAGAGAGTCCAAAAATGGATTTTCTTAAACAAAACCTTTTTTCTGGGTTTTCAACCAAAGAAAGTGTCTAAAGGACACAATTCTTACAAGTTTGATGACATGTGCATGAACATCTGATGTTTTCATCACTTTAAGGCCATAAAGCAGCAACATCTTGTTTTTATGCTCTTAAAATGATTTCCAGCCCGCAGAGAGTCCAAAAGTGGATTTTCTTAAACAAATCCTTTTTTCTGGGTTTTCAACCAAAGAAAGTGTCTCAGTACACAATTCTTACAAGTTTGATGACATGTGCATGAACATCTGATGTTTTCATCACTTTAAGGCCATAAAGCAGCAACATCTTGTTTGTATGCTCTTAAACTGATTTTCAGCCCGCAGAGAGTCCAAAAGTGGATTTTCTTAAACTAAACCTTTTTTCTGGGTTTTCAACCAAAGAAAGTGTCTGAGGACACATTTCTTACAAGTTTGATGACATTTGCATGAATACCTGATGCTTTCATCACTTTACTGACTCAAAGCAGCAACATTGTGTTTTTATGCTCTTAAACTGATTTTCAGCCCGCAGAGAGACCAATAGTGGATTTTGCTAAACAAAACCTTTTTTCTGGGTTTTCAACCAAAGAAAGTGTCTCAGTACACAATTCTTACAAGTTTGATGACATGTGCATGAACATCTGATGTTTTCATCACTTTAAGGCCATAAAGCAGCAACATCTTGTTTGTATGCTCTTAAACTGATTTTCAGCCCGCAGAGAGTCCAAAAGTGGATTTTCTTAAACTAAACCTTTTTTCTGGGTTTTCAACCAAAGAAAGTGTCTGAGGACACATTTCTTACAAGTTTGATGACATTTGCATGAATACCTGATGCTTTCAACACTTTACTGACTCAAAGCAGCAACATTGTGTTTTTATGCTCTTAAACTGATTTTCAGCCCGCAGAGAGACCAATAGTGGATTTTGCTAAACAAAACCTTTTTTCTGGGGTTTCAACCAAAGAAAGTGTCTCAGTACACAATTCTTACAAGTTTGATGACATTTGCATGAATACCTGATGCTTTCATCACTTTACTGACTAAAAGCAGCAACATCGTGTTTTTATGCTCTTAAACTGATTTTCAGCCCGCAGAGAGTCCAAAAGTGGATTTTCCTAAACAATACCTTTTTTCTGGGTTTTCAATCAAAGAAAGTGTCTTAGGACACAATTCTTACAAGTTTGATGACATTTGCATGAATACCTAATGCTTTCATCATTTTACTGCCTCAAAGCAGCAACATCTTGTTTTTATGCTCGTAAACTGATTTTCAGCCCGAGAGTCCAAAAGTGGATTTTTCTTAAACAAACCTTTTTTTCTGGGTTTTCAACCAAAGAAAGTGTCTAAGAACACAATTTTTACAAGTTTGATGACATTTGCATGAAAACCTGATGCTTTCATCACTTTACTGACTCAAAGCAGCAACATCGTGTTTTTATGCTCTTAAACTGATTTTCAGCCCGCAGAGAGTCCAAAAGTGGATTTTCTTAAACAAAACCTTTTTTCTGGGTTTTTAACCAAAGAAAGTGTCTAAGAACACAATCTTTACAAGTTTGATGAAATTTGCATGAAAACCTGATGCTTTCATCACTTTACTGACTCAAAGCAGCAACATCGTGTTTTTATGCTCTTAAACTGATTTTCAGCCCGCAGAGTCCAAAAGTGGATTTTCCTAAACAAAACCTTTTTTCTGGGTTTTCAACCAAAGAAAGTGTCTTAGAACACAATTCTTACAAGTTTGATGAAATTTGCATGAAAACCTGATGCTTTCATCACTTTACTGACTCAAAGCAGCAACATCTTGTTTTTATGCTCTTAAACTGATTTTCAGCCCGCAGAGAGGCCAAAAGTGGATTTTCTTAAACAAAACCTTTTTTCTGGGTTTTCAACCAAAGAAAGTGTCTGAGGACACAATTCTTACAAGTTTGATGACATGTGCATGAACATCTGATGTTTTCTTCACTTTAAGGCCATAAAGCAGCAACATCTTGTTTTTATGCTCTTAAACTGATTTCCAGCCCGCAGAGAGTCCAAAAGTGGATTTTCTTAAACAAAACCTTTTTTCTGGGTTTTCAACCAAAGAAAGTGTCTAAAGGACACAATTCTTACAAGTTTGATGACATGTGCATGAACATCTGATGTTTCATCACTTTAAGGCCATAAAGCAGCAACATCTTGTTTTTATGCTCTTAAAATGATTTCCAGCCCCAGAGAGTCCAAAAGTGGATTTTCTTAAACAAACCTTTTATTCTGGGTTTTAACCAAAGAAAGTGTCTTAGTACACAATTCTTACAAGTTTGATGACATTTGCATGAATACCTGATGCTTTGATCACTTTACTGACTCTAAGCAGCAACATCGTGTTTTTATATGCTCTTAAACTGATTTCCAGCCCAGAGAGTCCAATAGTGGATTTTCCTAAACAAAACCTTTTTCTGGGTTTTCAACCAAAGAAAGTGTCTAGAACACAATCTTTACAAGTTTGATGAAATTTGCATGAAAACCTGATGCTTTCATCACTTTACTGACTCAAAGCAGCAACATCGTGTTTTTATGCTCTTAAACTGATTTCCAGCACGCAGAGAGTCCAAAAGTGGATTTTCTTAAACAAAACGTTTTTCTGGGTTTTCAACCAAAGAAAGTGTCTTAGTACACAATTCTTACAAGTTTGATGACATTTGCATGAATACCTGATGCTTTTCATCACTTTACTGCCTTAAAGCAGCAATATCTTGTTTTTATGCTGTTAAACTGATTTTCAGCCCACAGAGAGACCAATATTGGAATTTTCTAAACAAAACCTCTTTTCTGGGTTTTCAACCAATGAAAGTGTCTTAGGACACAATTCTTACAAGTTTGATGACATTTGCATGAATACCTGATGCTTTCATCATTTTACAGCCTTAAAGCAGCAACATATTACTGGTTAAGACTAAATCAATATTGAAACACAGCAAAAATAGAAGTTTCAAGTCCGAATATAAAAAAGAAAACACTTTCAGGATGATTGTCTCTTTGAAATGATGTCTCACTAAGGTCTAACTCTCTCCAAAATCATAATACAATATGTAAACCTTCCCTCTGCAAAGTTTGACTTTGAAAAAGTGAAGCAGAACAAAGTTAGAGAGGGTTTACTACAGAGAGAATTCAGGCGAATATTTTTTAACTAACCCTAACCCTAACCCCATTTGCATTTTCTCATGTACCAAACCTTATATTTCACTTGTATATTATTTATGGTGTTCAATACACTTATGGTGTTCAGTTTTTGGCAACAAAAAGGAATATTTCAATATTCATAAGCAATGGAACGATTCATGTTTTTGTGTTCTTTGGTTAATATCTCAGTGATGCAGAGGGATTTGGTGAATATATTTGGAATCTTTGTGGAGTTGTCTTGCTTTTTGACATCTTTTTTTTCTGATAGCACCAAGCTTCAGGTTGCTAGTTCCGGAAACATGCCGAGTGGGAAAATTATGATTGATATTTTAGTAACTATTTTAGTTGGTGTTTGCGTTGTGTTGAAATGGCTGACTAAATATTGTAGCCCAGGTTCTCTTGATTAATTTGATGTGTAGGAGGAGGTTTGCTTCACTTGATCCCTGTTTTTGTTTTAAGTATTTAGAAATGTAAAGATTGATGATTTAAGAGTAAAGTAAATGCAATGTTATATTTATATTAAATACAAATATTATATGTGAGTTTTATTTTATGAAAAACATTTTCACTAAACATGCAACTCTTTTTATTTTACAGATATCAATAATTTCCAGTACATGACGTGGAACTGTAAGTTTTGTACGTTCTCCTCAAATGGACAAGGAAGTATAATCCAGCATTATAAACGGCATCATGGACATCATCGGCGGTGTTCAGGCCTTGTCTGTATTTATGAAGACTGTTTGAACACATTTCAAACCCAAGCCTAACTTAAAAAACATTTGAAAGAACATGTGAAAGAAGGTCATACAATTGTGACTAAATTATGCTGTGATTTGTGTACATTTTCAGAGCCCAGTAAAATTAACACGTATTTTGCTCATCTGAATACTCATTTGAGGAACAGAGAAACAGTTAAATGTCCACTCAAATGTCTTTCAAGGGAGGGGCCTTTGGGTACAGATCAGAAAAGGCTGTTATTGAGCCGGTTGAGTATGTGCTAAATGCACAAGAAAAAAAAACAGTCATTTGTTTATGTTCCTATTTTGGATTTGTTAGGTAAGTTGTTGGAAAGAAGTGAGAATCTTCAAACATTACAGAGACCCAGTGGACGGGAAGGTCAATACAGTTCATTTCAATATGGTGAATACTTTAAAGAAAAACAAACTTCTCACTGAAAAATTAGGCATAGCTCTTGGCTTTACATTGATGATTTTGAAGTTTGTAATCCATTGGGGACTTCAACAAAGAAACATAAAGTGTGTGGTATATATTGGGTGATAGACAATTTACCTCTCAGACAAAGATCAACAACATCATCAATTTATCTAGCTGCATTGTGCAAACTGTCCACGTAAAGCAGTATGGTTACAGCAAGGTTTTGGAACCGCTGATTAGAGATCTTCAGCATTTAGAGACCGTAGGGTATATTTGTACAAAGACTTGGGTCTCATGTCAAAGGTACTGTTTTGTATGTGTCTGCCGACAATTTGGGTGCACATTCACTTGCTGGATACCAAGAGTCTTTCAATGTTGACAAGTTTTGCAGATTTTTGTTTGGCTAGCCGTAAAGACATTCAGCAGCATTATGTCAGAACTGGGGCTTTACTTTGAGAACACCAGAATTGTTTGATGAAGCTGTTCATGTGCTAAAGACAACTGATGACTCATGTGTTGATGGTTTGAAGAAAGACTGTCCTTTAAGAAACTTTGCCACTTTCATCCTGCAAAAGGGTTTCCCCTGATTTTCTGCACGATGCATTAGAAGGAATTGTGTCTGTGGAACTTTGCATATGTCTGTCAGATCTGATCGCTAAAAGAGTATTTCACATTGAATGACCTTAATGGTAGAATAGCATCATGTCCTTTTCAATTTTGTGACAAAACTAACAGACCTCAGACAATACCAACAAACTTTTCCAATAAACGAACAATTGGTGGCAATGGACATGAGAACTGGGCCCTTCTGAGATTTCTTCCACTTTGATTGGCCACCGTATTCCAGAGAGTGAAAAACGTGTCTATGGTCCTGAATTGAAAGACATTGTTCACCTGTTATCCAGCCCCTCATTCACAACAGAGAGCCTGTGCTACCTGCAAGGCACAATCTCTGACCACAGACAGTTGCTTTTAGAAGTATTTCCTGGTACTAAATTACGCCCTAAACATCATTATCGTCAACATTATCCTGAGCTAATCAAGAAATTTGGTCCAGTAATTGAGTTCTGGGCAATAAGATTTGAGGCCAAACATTATTTCTTTAAAAGGGTGGTTCGTGATGCTTGCAATTTCAAAAATATTCTGCACACTCTGGCCAAAAGACATCAATTGATGTTGGCATATTATTTGGAAATGCCAACTATTTTCAAGCCAAATATTGAGACTGGGCGACTATCAGTTGTGTCTGTAGGCATCTTAGATGCTGCTATCAGAGAGGCTATATGGAATAAGTTTACAGGTCTGGATTCAGTTTCTCTCACCACCATTGCTTATTTGAATGAGACTAAATATTCAAAAGGAATGGTCGGACTTCCGGGATGAGACTGAAGCGAACGGTCGCGTAAAGAATACCTCCCGGTCGGAGTTTATTCCCCAATTTAAATACAAGTGACTTTTAAGATTTGTGCTCAATAATAATGGAAGGGGAAAAACAAAAGAAGAACAAGGTAAAGCCATATGGGAAAGCGGATAAAACGGGGAAAACAGCGACTGAAGGTGCCACCACGGACGAACATCGTGTGTGTCATGGCGGACCTAGCCAAAATTCCGAGCTAACGCTAGATGCGGTGAACATGGAAGGCAACTTCACCGCCATACGTAATGACATAAAAAACATAGTCACGGAGCTGAAGGCCGAACTAGGTAACTTTCGAAACAAAATAAGAGAAGATTTGAAAGAGGAGCTAACATGAGAAAGGAAATTCAACAGAAGCTAGGCGAAGTGGTAGCCGACCTCAAAGCTACAGCCGACAGGGTGGGCGAAGCAGAGATGCGCATAGCCGACCTAGAAGAGTGGAACATTGACTTCCAGGAGGTGCTGAGTTGCTCACTACAAACCCAGGAACGTTTACAGATGAAGCTTACGGACATGGAAGCACGCTCGAGGCGTAACAATCTTCGCATTTACGGCATCCCAGAGGGGACTGAGGGAGACAATATTCAGCAGTTTATTGAGACTTTCATTAAAAAAAGAATTGGAGCCCCTCGCCGAAGCTGAACTTGGTATACAGAGATGTCATAGAGCGCTCGGCCCTAAGCCTCCCAATGATGTGCAGCCCAGGTCAGTGATTGCATACTTCCAGGAGTTTAAAACTAAAGAGCTGGTGTTGCACTCTGCATGGAAGAAGAAGGATATCTACCACACTGGCAGAAGGATCTACTTCGACCACGACTACCCGCTGAAACGTTGGCAAAGAGGAAGGAGTATCGCAAATAAGGAGAATTCTTTGTAAAAAGGAATACGATTCCAAACACCACCACCAGCCAAGCTACTGAGTCTTCTTGATGGTGGGCCGATAACTCACGGAGCGGCGGATGTGGCACGGGATCTAAAGGCCAGGGGAATCTCCGTTGAATTGGAGAAGTCGGCTGATGTGTCTGGGATCCCGGAGAAGACAAGGAGGACCTGGCAGCGAGCAGGGACTACATCCAGCCGACAGACCCACCAAGAGTGGATTAAGGAGAAGCTGCGAGGTTTTCACCGGCCAAAATAAAGAGACAGGATGGTAACAGACTGACACACGATTTTGTATAACGGCAAAGAACCGGGTAAGCACAATTACTGCCCGGTTAAGGACATTTATTAATGACATTTGTTTTAAGAGATGAAACTGTATGCCCGTGGTTTTATTATTTTTTCTTTGAATAGTATTGGCTTGCCCTTAGCTTATAGAGTGAATATAGTTGACCGAATATGGGTTAGGGATCTGTAGCATACAAAGTGCACAAAATACACTCACTAGGGGTATTATAGGTTGCACTGAAGGGGCGCCCTGGGGACTTACTAGACTACTCCCCCCACAAAAGAAGTGGTTTTCTACTTCAAAATGGAGGTCCACCTGAGTTTTGTGATATGTTTGCTTGTTTTGTCTTGTATTCACTTGTTGAGTTCATTCTATGGTTCAAGAATAGCTCAGGTTTGGTCACCAATGATACATAACTCTTGTGTTAACTGTGGGTTTAAATGCAATGTCAGGAATATAGGATGATTACCCTAAATGTAAATGGTTTACACAATCCAATTAAGAGGGGTAAGGTAATTGCAAAGATGAAAAGGGAAAAGCTGCATGTAATGTTTTGGCAGGAGACCCATCTTAATTACATGGAACATGAAAAGTTAAAAAAAACTAGGGTTTAAAAATACCTTTCATTCGTCCTATAAGAAAGGGAAAAGGAGAGGAGTAGCGATACTAATTTCTAATAGGGTGAACTTCCGACTGGTTTCTAAAGTTTGTGACAGTGAAGGTCGATATGTCTTTGTTAAAGGGTATCTTGACCAGAAAGAAGTCACATTAGTCAATGTGTTTATCCCACCAGGACAGGACAATTCTTGTATTAGGCACATTTTTGACCTGATAGCCTCTAAGGCCTCTGGTGTATTAATAAGTGGAGGAGACTGGAACATTCAGCTACAACCTAAACATGACTCCTCTAATACATCTAAGAGGCTAACTCCTAATGCCAGGATAACAAAAAAAATGTTGATGGAGCTAGGACTGATCGATGTATGGAGGGAACTCCACCCAAAAGAAAACAATTCACATTCTATTCAGCAAGTAAAGGTGTATACTCAAGAATTGACTATTTTTTACTTACAACTCAGACAGACACAAACTTAAAGATTGTAGGATAGAGGCCAGAGACATATCTGACCACTCAGCTGTTCATTTAACAGTGCATCTGGATAATAAAAAGAAAAACACGCTGTGGCGACTTAATACAAGCATCTTGAATGACAAGACATGCAAGGAATATGTGCAGAAGGAACTTAAAGTTTATATGGTCAATAACAATAATGGAGAAGTATCGCCAAGTATTTTGTGGGACGCTGCAAAAGCAGTGATTAGAGGAAGGCTCATAGCATTGGCCGCACACAGAAAAAAGGAACGATATAAAAAGATGTCTGATCTAGAAGAGAATTTTAAAGTTCTGGAGAGGGAACATATCGAAAGTAAGGAGCCTTATATTCTAAATCAAATAAGGAATGTCAGAAAATAAATAAACAAACTGTGAGGAAGAACTAGAGAAAAAAGCTAAATTTGCAAAGCAGAGATATTATGAGAATGAACCAAGGGCCCTGAAGCTTCTGGGATGGAGATTAAGGAAACAACAAGCAGACAGCTCCATATATGAAATTAGGGACCCTGTAACTAAAAAAGTATGCCATAAATTAGAGGATATTGAACACACTTTTGAAAATTAATATAGAGACTTATATAAGGAACCAAGTACAACTAGCCCACAGGAAATACATTCATTTCTGGAGTCATTAGATCTACCGTCTATAGGCGAAGAACAGAATAAAGCCTTGATGGCAGAGATTACGACGGAAGAAATAGGGAAAGAAATTTCTAGATTAAAAGCTAATAAAGCGCTGGGTACGGACGGCTTCCCAGCCGAATGGTACAAGGCCTTTAAGAATCAAATAGTGCCTATGCCTTTTGATTGCTTTAACTATACACTTAAAAAAGGTGAACCACCAGGTTCATGGAAGGAGGCAATCATTTTGGTTATTCCTAAAGAGGGGAAGGACAGGAATGAATGTAGCTCATATAGGCCAATCTCTGTACTCAACATAGACTACAAGTTGTGCGTGTCAATATTGGTAAAAAGGTTAGAGCATATAATAGTAGAACTGGTGGACCCAGACCAAACTGGTTTTGTACGTGAAAGACAGACCCAAGATAATATTAGACGGGTGCTACACGTCATCGATCATGTGATTAAGGGGAATATTGGAGCCACAGTGATTAGTTTAGATGCACGGAAAAGGCTTCGACTCGGTTCGCTCGAAATATCTCTACTTGGCATTGAGAAGATTTGGCTTTAAGGATGATTTTATTAGTTGTATCAGAAATCTATACTCCTCACCAAACGCCAGAATAAAGATTAATGGTCACCTCTCTCAGGTTGTCAACTTAGAGAGAGGCTGCCGCCAAGGCTGCCCCCTCAGCCCCGCCCTCTTTGCTTTATTTATAGAGCCCCTGGCACAGTTAATCAGGGATGAAGAGGTAATAAGAGGAGTCATGGTTAGAGGTTTAGAGCAGAAGATCTGCCTATATGCAGATGATGTTTTGCTCTTTCTTACGACACCAGAGGTCAGCATTCCTAGACTGATGTCTTCGCTAAGAGATTTTGGAACCTACTCTGGATATAAATTAAATGTACAAAAAACGCAAACTCTTAAGTTATAACTACACCCCTCAGAAAGACATGCTAAATAGATTTCATTTCAAATGGACCTCACCAGACATTAAATATTTGGGAATTCAAATACCTAAAGATATCTCCAAAATATATGATAGCAATTATGGCCCCATAAGTAGAAACATCAAGGCAGATATTGACAGGTGGTCCCAACTGCCCTTAGATATGCATAATAGAATAGAAACGATAAAAATGAATGTACTCCCCCGACACATATCTTTTTCAATGCCTTCCAGCTGTAGTACCACAGCAACAATTTAATGAATGGGATATGTGGATATCTAGATTCATATGGGGGGGTAGAAGACCAAGAATTCAATTCAAAACACTGCAACTTTCTAAAGAAAAAGGGGGTAGATCACTACCATGTTTAACGGACTACAAGGCGGCACAATTAAGACCGTTAGCATGTTGTTGTAACCCAACGTATATAGCAAAATGGAAAGATTTGGAAACTTCACAGCTAGAAATACCGTTACAACCCATATTAGGCAGCAACACCTTGTATGAGCAGCATGCTAAAAGTTTAAATCAATGGACTAAAGTTCCTCTTAAATTATGGTTTAAGGAATGTAGATCACCCCTATTTGAAAGACAGTCTAGACTGTTGAGATGGGTCGCTTTTGATCCGGACTTTAAGCCGGCAAGGATTGATGGGAGGTTTAAACACTGGCACAGAATTGGCATCACCTCTTACTGCTCAATTTCACCAAAGGGAGAACTGAATAGTTTTCAGAACATTTCAGAGATGTATGGCTTAGAAAAACTGGATTTCTTTAGGTACTTACAAACCAGGACCTACTTTAATAAGGAGATTAAAACAAAGGAGAAATGTGATGCCAATTTAATTGATATATTTATTAACATATATAAAACTATGGACAACAGGAAACATATTTCAAAACTATACTCAAGTATTCAATCCAGTAAAAAACACTCAACAGACAAGGTTAGACTAAAATGGGAGAAAGAATCTGGACTTGTCATTTCAGGGGAGGACTGGTCAAATGTGTTGCTCTGTGCAGTCCACTTCCACCGGCTCGGGTCTCTGGAGGGAATTCTGTTGGCGGAATCTGATTAGATATTTCATAACTCCCAAATTAAAATGTACACAAACAGGGGAGGCAGGAAGGGGTCTATGCTGGAGGAAATGTGGAGAACAGATAGCAGATTATTTCCATATATTCTGGAGCTGCCCAGCCATTCAGCCATACTGGCAGGCAGTAATGCAAGTAATACAAACTGTTTTTGGAGATGGATTTGATTGTTCCTTCTCTATAGTGTATTTGGGCAATATATCAGATCACCTATTGGTGCAAGATAAATATTTATTAAAGATATTACTAGCAGCCAGCAAGAAAGCTGTAACACGAAAATGACTGCAGGCCGTGCCTCCAACAGAGACTGACTGGACAGATATTGTAACTGAGGTTCAGAATATGGAGAGAATGACTTTCTCGCTGAATCTACGGTTTGATAAATCTTTGAAGTATTGGGAAAAATGGATTGTGTTTGTGACCTCACAGGATCATCACTGATCTGTTATTGGGTGAATTGACGTTTGGCATAAATTGGCATAAATGTATAGGTGACCAACCTTTTGTTCATGTATGTATGTATGAATGTATGTATGTATGTATGTATGCATGCATGTATGTATGTATGTATGTATGTATGTATGTATGTATGTATGTATGTATGTATGTATGTATGTATGCATGTTTGTCTCATTGTATCTTTAAAAAAAAAAGTATAAAAAAAAAAAGGAATGGTCCTTTCAGTTGGACAGACAAGTGGACTGTCGGATTTTGGAAGAATACTGTAGATCTGTGTAGTGGATGGTTACATATCATTCATTATAGAACTATTCACAGCCGCCTATGTGGAGCACCTTCGGTGTTACCAGCTCGCCAAAAGAGACCCTGCAGCAACTGTGGTTGTTGATCCTGACAATCTGAATCACTACCTCCCCCTTGCTGCATACCCTGTTGAAGGAAGGCTGCTCATCACACCAAGGACATTCATCTTACATTAAGGTAATGTTGGATTTGTGAGGTTTGTGTTGTACATTTATAAACCCTTATAACAGGATAATGGCTGCTTAACCAATGAAATCACATACATTTTACTGCAGAACATGCTCCTCTTTTATTGTACAATTTAATGCGTCTAGCCTCTGCTGTTGATTTTTTTTTCAACTTATTATAGATCACGTACCACAATTTTTTCCTGTTTAATATAAAGTTTTTATTTTTTGTTCTCTTTCAGTTATTAGTTCCTCAACAATGCTTCTTCGAGTCATTGTCTCCACCCAGGAAATAAGGTGCGTCACCCTAGAGAATGTTCCCCTGTCGGTTGATGACTTGTGTATAGTACTGCGTAACACTCTGGGTCTCAAAGGAAACTTCATCCTACAGTTCCAAGATCCAGAATTTGGAAATGAGCTTTGCAATTTGACGGACATCAAGGAACTTCCAACAGAACGAGCCACACTGAAAGTTTTGTTTGGGTTATCTGATCCCGTTGTGGACTCTACATTGGATGCTACATTGGATGCTGTAAGCATTGGATCACCGAGTAGCGCTAATACTAAAGACTGGCCAGATTCCTTTATTATTCCAGATTTTTCCCATGATGTGGAGATTAAGCTGAGAGTCGCAAATTAAGCCTATGCCAAGGATGGAACAGTGATCACCCCCTCAAAGGGTGTGAAGAGTGAAATACTGGACAGACTAGCTGATAACATATCCAAAATCACTGCTTACCCCAGTAAAGAGCATTATGAAAGTGTAGCCAACGCTCTTGTATTAAAGCATCCCTGTCTCAGGGAGCCAGGATCCAGTAAGGGATGGTATTACTGGGTATTCAGTTTAAGATTTAAGATGGGCAATTACCGTCAACAGCTGATGGCAGCTGGATGCCCTGAAGTACTGGTGAATAAAAGAAAGAGAGGAGAGGGAAAAAAGGGCCAGTCAAAAAGTCAAAAAAGGGAGAAATCCACTACTTGCCAGAGCCACCTGAGGGACAAACTGCACAAACATCCGAGGAGGATCGTGAGACAATACTTCTCGAGGTGCAGAAGAGAGATCCCAATTCCCAGCTCCTAGATACTATGATGATTTCAACATTCTCACAAAGAAGAAAATAAATTATTGGTGATGAGCCACTCATCTCTACACTCCTGGACAGATGGCCTGCATTGTTTAGTCAGAGACAGGTAACTCAGCCAACTAAGTATAGCATGGAAATCCTGTATTTTGTTACTTGAGCATTGTCAGAAAGCTTGTACTCTTTTTCCTTCACTCATACACTTTCCTCCGTGTTTTGTATCCATCTGTTTCAGCTAAGTGCAGAGTTCAGTGACTTTTTCTTTGCTCCGCCCCGTAGCGCACAAGCCAGCGGAGCGAGACGACAAGCAGAGGACTGCTAACGCTGTATTACTGATAAAGAATTTGACAATATACAATCTTATAAACTTGTGCAATGGCTTTAATAACATACACTAACAGAACAGGTTGTAGACATAAATTGTACATTGACGCTTCCTACAAATCACCCCTTGGTGGGGGATAAGGTGCCTGTGTTGGCCAGCCCTTGTAATTAGGCCTCCTTGTACGTTGAGCTTGATTGAGCCACATGTCAACAGACTCTTTGGCATCAAAATCATTGATGTTCGGTCCCTCCATACTTATTCTGATTAAGTCCTCAACAGTGTCCACATGAAGAGACCCCCTGACATCTGACTTAATCCTCTTCTGGGAAGGGAATCCTCTCGCACACAGCAGAATGTCACACCGCGGTGAAGTTTGTCTTGTGTTGGGTTTTGTCTTGTAACTTCCTGTTTTATTTTGAAGTCTAAACTCTCCTCTCGTTTCAGATCACTTGCCCTTCCTCATGTGTCACCAGTCTGATTGTCTCCCCTGATCCTTGATTGTTTCCACCTGTTCCCCATTACCCTCATGTGCTTATAGTCTGCGTCTCCCCTCTGTCCTGTGCCAAAGTGTTTCAGCTCAACGTCTGAACACCCAAGCCAGCTCCGTGTTGATAGCCACAGAACCCTTTTTGTAAATTTGAGTCTACCTTGAAAGAGCGCTTTTTGTTGCAGTTTTTTCATAGCCAAGCCTTTTGTTTTTTGTGCTTTGTTTAGCCTCCACCTTTTAGGAGTGTTTTTGTTTATAGAATTAAGCCTGCTCACTGTCACCTCCGCACTTGAGGTCCTGATCTGTATCCCGGCCTGACAGAGAGGTGCTAAGCTGGTGTAAATAGCTGTAGCAGTTAGAAGTGTGCATTAGCATCTTGTAGTATGTAGGAGTCAGCTGATGTACAGCAATCCTAAAGATGTGGTAACACATTTTGTGTGAACAGTTAAGGTACGTTCACACCGACGCGATAACATATTTCTTGTCGCTGCTGCCGCAGGATTCTGTCGCCAAGAACAAAAAAGGGTGTTCACCGGACGCCACAAGACGAGACGCAGCGGGCGTGGCTTATCGCGCCGCTTCTTCAGCCATATAAATCTTTTCCTAACCAGACTGAGATGTGTGTCTTCACTTGTCGCCTGTGAGACGCCCTGCTGCTGCCTCTCTCTCCTTCTCTCTGGACTCTGCGGTCCTGACTTCCACGCCCCTCCGCCCCATGTCCCCGCTCGTCTCCCGCAGAGTAAACACGGGTCGAGGAACGACAGGACCGCAGAGAGCTTCCACTTGTTAGTGGAGCGAGCTGCTCTCTCACTGCGCTACTCGCTGCTCTCTCTCTCTTCTCTCTATGATTCGTGTGAGACTTTTCCTCCTCCTCCGGTGGCAGATCTCCGCTGCCATGAAACACATGCAGGCGCTTGGTTCATAGTAAAGTACAACACACAGCGAGAATAAAAGCAAATGCACACATTGTAAACGATCGGGTAGTCCCACGGCTTCTCCGACCTCCTTCTAAGCTTCATCTTTATCGCCACGGTTTCGTAAGTAAAAGTCAGGTCATAAAGTTCGGTGCCCACGAACCTCGACAAGAACTTTTTCCTCCACTTTCTAAACTGGCCGGCAGAACGATGACGAGCGGAGCTTCTCAACGCTGATTGGCTGACGCAACTATGACTCACGCGTTTCTGTTGCTCGAGTTCAGAAATTTCAACTCGAGCGACAAAAAGCTGCGACAGATCGCTCTGTTCGCTCAGTTCGCCCCGCGACATCCGCTCTGTTCGTGCTGCTTTGTCGCTTAACGTGCTGCTCGCGGGGAAAAAAACAGCGCCACAGCTTTGTCGCAGCTTTGCATTGACTTAACATGTAAACCTGTCGCGCGACAGAATTTTGTTGCGTCCGGTGTGAACGCACCTTTAGTGTAAATAACCCCTTAAAGATTTATTGTTTTGTGTTATTTGACTTATTTTGTATCTGCTTTATTGGTTATGATGAATTTCTTTTTATATTGTATTACTTTAATGATTTTGTATATGTTTTAATCTACTTCCGTTTTGAGCTAAATTTGACTTTTATTTTGAAATGTCAAAAGGAAGCGCACCTTTATTTTCTGTTATTTTAAAAACTTGACGGTACGGCTAAATGTGACGGACAGATGCGCATTGGATTCAAGGTTTTAGTAGTTTAACGATCCCGTATGAGGCTAACGCTTTTACGGTGGTGACCAATAGATTCCAGTTCAAGAGTTTTAGTTCATGTTCGTACTTACAAAGGAAAGAAAATAAACAAATTCACCAGCAGTAATGTCTCACGCCAATTGAATACGGGGATCCGTTACAGTTAGGCTAGCCTATTTTAATCTAGGCTTACTTATACAGTAGGTAGTTAGTTTGGATGTCTATGGAGAGGAATTTGTGTCGAAGTATATAATGTCTTTATGAGAAATAGTTCTCTTGTGTTGGGGTGGAGGTGTTAATAGTCTGCCTGCATATATTATTCAAAGCATTTAGTCTTCCTATTGATACCTTTTGACACTACAATGACTGGGTCATATATGTGAAATAGCATTATTAGTTGGAATGCTTCAGCAGTCCAACTATTGTTCTGTAATTAGTTGGAATGCTTCAGCAGTCCAACTCTTGTTCTGTAATCTTTATTTAAACTTTTATTATTCTTCTATTTCTTCCGTACCTTTTTCGTCCCTCTTCTACTCCTTCATATATTCAGCTATTTAAACAATTCAAATATTAAAAATTCAGCTTCTTCAGACTTAGAATGGCATTACTTTTCATATTTCAAATGTTTCAAATGTTTTATATTTAAATACTTTTATGTCATTTTAAATTCATCAGTTCCTATGGAGAAAATCTTCAATTTTAAAAGCTTACAGTATCTTCATACTTTCAGCAAATTCAGCAATTTAATTTTTCATATGTTCAGATAGCCTTCAGCTATTACTGTATATTTTCAAATATTTTTTATCTTTTCAAATTTTCAAATTATTAATTTTTTTAGGGAATAAATAATGAATGGGATCCAATGAGAGAAATCTTCAAATCCGCTTCAACTTGTTCAACTTTAAAAGCTTACCATATCGGCATACATTCAGCTAAAGACACAATTCCACTTTTAAAATGTTGACAAAGGTGTTAGCTATAACTTTATAATTCATATTCTGTTCATATCTCGTATAGTTATTTAATTGTTATTATTTTAGTTTGATGTGTTTTTCCGCTCCTCCTAGGAGCTTACAATGGGTGTGTGTGGGGAAGTCTAGAGCTGTGACGTCATGGCTAGAGGGGACAGCTGCGTCAGGATCAAGCGGAAATTATTTTTGTAAATCGCTACTACGGCCACAATTCTTACTCTTTAGACATATTTTGTTGATAAAGTAACACAGTATAATGTGCTTGTCATAGAAATGACACTGTGGAATCCAACAGTTTCCCAGATGTCTCATGAAGCCTTTACGAGGGGAGAAGTCCACTTTTCTGCTCAGTCATCGCCATTGTAATTCTGAGCGCCTTTCAACTTTTTTGAAGCAAACAGGAGCATTTTCTGAACTGCGACTATACTCTCATTTCTTAACCTAAAAAATATTTAAGGAGATGTCAACGTTCACACAAGTCTTGAGCTTCTCCTAATGTAGACGTTTATAGGGTGAGAGTTATGGTTCTCTTTCAAATCCAAATGTTCTGACAGGTTGCTTTCATCAGATTCTCAGCTGTCTCAGTTATTTTCAGTTAGTGGGGCAGCTAACAGCATTTTTTGATGAAGAATCGTTCAAATGTGGATACAAGCACCAAAATTACTCTATGGATTCTGCTCTTCCAATAAAGAACGTTAGCCAACGCAAAAAAAGCTCATGTCGGCGGCCATTTTATTTCCGCCATTATTAAAATATCGTTTTCCATGTTATCTCCTGAAAAAAAAAAACATCAAAGCACATATAAGATAATGTCAACCCCTATGTTTTGATGGTCAGGATTGCAATGATACCATAGACGGCATCATTGAATGCTTTGTGTTATTCATGAACACCATTTTGCCTTCCTCCATAACCAAATTCTGTATTTTGCGTCATATCTCTTCAGCCAAACACAATAAATGAAAAGTGGTAATATCTACCCTATGTTTTGATGGTCAAGGATTACAATGATACCATACACAACACCATGCACTTTATACACTGACCAGCGGTTTGTGCGTGTGTGTGGCCGTCGCTAGCGATGATGTCTATATATGGAGAAGATATTAGAGATATTTCATATTTAAGTTATTTTCAGCTATTTTCATTTATTCATTTCATATTTCAATTATTTTCAGTTATTCATTTCCTATTTCAGCTATTTCCAGATATTGTCAGTTATTTTCAGTTATTCATTTCATATTTCAGCTATTTCCAGAAGTTTTCAGTTATTCATTTCCTATTTCAGCTATTTCCAGATGTTTTCAGTTATTCATTTCCTATTTCAGCTATTTCCAGATATTGTCAGTTATTTTCAGTTATTTTCAGTTATTCATTTCATATTTCAGATATTTCCAGCTATTTACAGTTATTTTCAGTTATTTTCATTTATTCATTTCATATTTCAATTATTTTCAGTTATTTATTTCCTATTTCAGCTATTTCCAGATATTGTCAGTTATTTTCAGTTATTCATTTCATATTTCAGCTATTTCCGGATGTTTTCAGTTATTTTCAGTTATTTTCAGTTATTCATTTCATATTTCAAATATGTCCAGACATTTTAACTTATTCATTTCATATTTCAGCTATTTTCAAACCTATTTCGGCTATTTTTAGACATTTTCAACTATTTCCAAACCTATTTCAGCTATTTTAAAACCTTTTTCAGCTATTTATTTTTTTATTTTTCAGCTTCAAGCTTTCAAATGTTAAGCATTCCAACGCATTTTCAGAAGGAAATGCTCTTTCTAGTTATTCATATGCGTGATTGGCAGCTTTTTGGGGGGTAGAGCATACTCAAGAACTTAGATACTCGCCTGCAGTTTGCCACTGGTGCATTTGAGGGTTTTGTGTACAGTACAGCACAAGGTCAAAATAGTATTTCATAATGATTTCTGAGAAATTCATAGTATGCATACATAATATGACAATGTTATTTTACTTGCACTTCTGTGTTGTGAAAATTATATTTGGTCAAATGGGTTACTACATTTCTTCACACGTTTTATTTGCTTTTAGTTCATCTTGTATGCATGACAGTAGTACAAACATGAATAACATAGTTGCTTTTGGTGTTTAGGCAAGCACACCTGTTCTTGGTGCTAGGGTACATCACATGGCCTGCCTGACGGACCCACCAAAGATGTGCACAGTTGGCACGCAGCTTTCTTTGAAAACACTGCAACCTCACTACAAAAGTAGAGGTTTGTTTACCCTCAGTTACTTTATCATTTCATTGATTGTGTCTCTGTGTTAAAGTAGTAACAGCATCTCATGTTTTAATTTGTTGTGACTCCGAGGATGCTGAATATCTGTTTTATCATAGGCACACAGAAAACTGTGCCCTGCACTGATGTCGGTGTTGGAACCTCAGCTGTGGCCTTCAAATCATCACAGCCATTCCTAACGTCGACGCCAATAAAGAGGCCAAGTAAGAGACCTCGCTTGGAGGAGGAAGAGGACGACCCTGAGGGAAGTTCAAGTTTGGATTTCGCAGAGCAACAGGAATCTACCTATGATTCTAAGGACTCGGTCACAGTCTTGACTAAGACAGCAGATGTGACGTGAGTGACTTAATATTTAATCTAAAGATTTTAATAATCGGATGGATTACCATCCTACACTTATTTATTTTAGCTGTAGCAGCATGGAACTGATGTCTGACTTTCCCCCCTCTCTCTCATTTCGTGGTTTGTGATTCTGTGATCTAGAAGATACAGTTTTGCTTATCTTTTCCAGTTATACATTTCCACCCAATATCTTTGTTCTTCAACACTTTCAGCAAGAAGTTTCCCTTTTTGATATGTTCAGACATTTAAGCTATGTTCAGCCCCTTTTATCTGTTTGCAGCTATTTTAAGCTATGTTTAGCTTATTTTTTTTCCAGCTATTTCCAGACATTTTCAGTTATTTATTTCATATTTCAGCTATTTCAAATTTTTTCAGTTATTCATTTCAAATTTCAGCTATTTTCAGATATTTTCAGTTATTCATT
>JAYMGU010000481.1:0-29191 GCA_036178185.1 Liparis tanakae | reverse complement strand
CCCCCACCCCTGTGGACTAATAAAGGAATATCTCATCTAATCTAATCTAATTCCCAGGTTTAACACAAATGGTAATCACAGGGAGGGCAGTGTGTGGAGGTGGAACACAGGACCTTCACTCAGAGGGCCAGCGCCTGTCTCACGCTCAAAGTCCAAGGTCAATGTTGACTTGTTTATATTACGTAGTTTGGCCCTGTTTCAGACAGCTGTTTTCAGTGGAAAGAGCTCTGATAAACATTTGTAACATACCGCCAAACGATAGCTGGTGAACATATTGAAGCATTAGGGCTAAAGAGACAGCTATTGTTCTCTTTGGAGAGTAGAATGAATATTTGCCAATAAATGTATAGGATGCTATTATTACCTTTTGCATTGAAAATGCGGAAGGTAATGTTTTGATCGCCGCTATGTTTGTATGTGTGTGTGTGTGTGTGTGTGTGTGTGTTATTCAAGGTAAGTAAAAAAGCATTAAACGAATCGCATGAAATTTAGTGGGATGATTGGTTATTATCCGGGGAACATTAGATTAGATTTTGGGATCGTTCGGTTCAAAGGTTAGGTTGTTTGCCCTTGATCTTGTCATCACTGAATACAAACAGGTTTTCTGGTGGAAATCCCCTCTTGTCAGTGCCTTTGATCTCGCGCCGAACCAGAGTCTATAAGTAGAGGTGATTTCAGCAAAGCTGCAGGGATTTGTGATGCTGCTTTTGGCTGCGCCTGATAGTCGGGGGATTTTGCCGTGGTTTTCCTCATTCTAGTTAAAGCTTGCCATGAAAACACCACAATATCACTATGTGATTATTTCTCCCCTTATTCAGGTAGGGTGACATTGTTCTGCAGTGGTGAAAGGTTTGTAATGAGCCCGCTGCACATGAGAGAATGTTTGTTGTTAAAATAAGTTCAGAGATAAAGTATATAGGGTATTTAGTACATGAAGCGCTAGCGCCGATTAGCTCGTTAGCTAGCTAAAGTTTCGATTAGTCCGCTATTGTAGGCTCATTACTATGAAATGCAGTTGTGTTGTTTGGTTCATCTGTTGATGTATCTATGTAACGATGCTGTCTGTTTTGTGAATGTTTACATTGTAAATGTGTCTGAGTAAATGCTAGCCAAGCAGCTTGCTGTGAAAACACCACAATATCACTAATGTGATTATTTCTCCCCTTATTCAGGTAGGGTGACGTTGTGGTGCAGTGGTGAAATGTTTGTAATTAAAAATGCATTTCCTGCTGAAAATGCGTTGGAATGCTAAAAGCTGAAATATTTCTGAAAATAGCTGAAAAATATCTGAAGAACAGCTGAAAAGGGAAATTAACTGCTGAAAAGTGTTGAAGCCCAAAAATATTGAATTTAACTTCTGAACATTCTTTCAGTGGAAATGTATAACTGGAAAAGATGGAAGAAAAACTGCATCTAATTAATCCAAGACATGAATTACAATCGAAGACAAAAGTGACAAAGATAGACAGAATGGAGAGAGAAAGATTGAAAAATAGAGAGAGAAACAAACAATAGAGAGTAACAAAAGAGAACAATAAACAGAAAGGAGAGAGATGTGTAATTGATGTACATTTTATATATATATATATATATATATATATATATATATATGTGTGTGTTTATCAATGCCAACATCTCCGGTAATGAGATGTGTCATTGAAGGAAGAAGAGATCTTAACACTGGGTGGACATGATCAAATCACCAAAATAGTATTATCAATAGAGAGGAAAGACTCAGCCGAACGCGCTAATATTATTCATCTGTCTATGAAGTTAAATGTGACCTATTTCTCCTCATTTCTGTATTAAAAGTAGTGAGATGTATTATTGAGGTCAGTTTTTCTCGTCTGGTCCTCCGTGTTGATAAACATCGGGACAGAGCTGCTCCTTGTGTCCCTCCTGTTGATTGTTAACGGGAGCAGCTGCCAGCTCCTGAAGGCAGAATTGCCTTTGATTTCTTCAAAAACACCCTGAATCTTCAGAACTTGACAGAATACCATAACTCCAATCGCAAAAGTAACGTGATTTTGAGAGGCACAGGGCTTTTTGTAACGTTTTAATGTTCTTAAATATATTTTAGGTTAAGAAATGAGGGTATAGTCGCAGTTTAGAAAATACAAAAGAATTTGTTAAACCCTGTCAAGTAAAAAACATGATCAAATCACCAAAAATAGTAGAATCAATAGAGAGGAAAGATTGAGCGAGCGCCGATATGTTTGTTATTTTTCTGTGTTAAATGAGACCTGAAAACTCTAATATTGGTTCTCTTCTAATATCTCTGATATATAGACACATCGACGCTGCCAAGACTGTTAATCACGCGACGCACACGCACAAACCGTTGGTCTGTGTGGCTTGCAATGTATGATAGACAAGAGCCTGTATGTGTGTGTGTGTGTGTGTGTGTGTGTGTGTGTGTGTGTGTGTGTGTGTGTGTGTGTGTGTGTGTGTGTGTGTGTGTGTGTGTGTGTGTGTGAGATCCGCCACTGATTAGCCTAATGTGAAGCACCTGTGAGTGAGAGACAGACAGCTCTGAATCTGATGAAAGCAACCTGTCAGAACATTTGGATTTTAAAGAGAACTATAACTCTGACCCTAAAAACGTCCACATTAGGAGAAGCTCAAGGCTTGTGTGAACGTGTACATATCCTTAAATATTTTTTAGGTTAAGAAATGAGGGTATAGTCGCAGTTTAGAAAATGCTCCTGTTTGCTTAAAAAAAGTTGAAAGGCGCTCAGAATTACAATGGAGATGACTGAGCAGAAAAGTGGACTTCCTCCCTCTTTATGGCTTCACGAGAAATCTGGGAAACTGTAGGATACCACAGTCACATGTCTACAACAAGCACAAGATTCCCTACTACTTTTTCAACAAAATATGTCTAAAGAGTAAGAATTGTGGCTGTAGTGAAGTTATACAAATCTTTTTTCCGCTTGATCCTGACGCAGCGCTGTACTCTAGCAATGACGTCACCGCCTAGACCTCCCACACACACCCATTGTAAACGCCAGACGAGCAAAAAACACATAAAACTAAAATAATAACAATTAAATAACTATACAAGATATGAAAAGAAGATGAATTACAAAGTTATAGCTAACACCTTTGTCAACATTTTAAACATTGAGTTTGTGTCTTTAGCTGAATGTATGCCGATATAGTAAGCTTTTAAAGTTGAACAAGTTGAAGCGGATTTGAAGATTTCTCTCATTGGATCCCATTCATTATTTATTCCATAAAAATAAAAAAAAATTGAAAATTTGAAAAGATAGAAAATATTTGAAAATATACAGTAATAGCTGAAGGCTATGTGAACATAAGAAAAAATAAATTGCTGAATTTGCTGAACATATGAAGATACTGGAAGCTTTTTAAATTTGAAGATTTTCTCCATAGGAACTGATGAATTTAAAATCACATAAAAGTATTTAAATATATGAAAATTTGAAACATTTGAAATATGAAAAGTTATTCCAATCTAATCCTAAAGAAGCTGAATTTTTTTAATATTTGAATTGTTTAAATAGCTGAATATATGAAGGAGTTGAAAGGGGACAAAAAAGGTACGGAAGAAATAGAAGAATAATAAAAAGTTTAAATAAAGATTACAAGAACAATAGTTGGACTGCTGAAGCATTCCAACTAATAATAACTAGAAAATGCATTTCCTGCTGAAAATGCGTTGGAATGCTGAAAGCTTGAAGCTGAAAAGTAAAAACTAAATTGCTGAAAAAGGTTTGAAAATAGCTGAAAATAGCTGAAATATTACATGAATAGTTGAAAAAGTCTGGAAATAGCTGAAATGAACAGGTGAAAATAGCTGAACTATGAAATGAATAACTGAAAATAGCTGAAATATGAAATGAATAAGTGAAAATGTCTGGAAATAGCTGAAATATTAAATGAATAACTGAAAATGTCTGTAAATAGCTGAAATATTAAATGAATAACTGAAAATATCTGAAATATAAAATGAATGAATGAAAATAGCTGAAAATAACTTAAATATGAAATGAATAACTGAAAATGTCGAAAAGTTGGACATAGCTTAAAATAGATGCCAACATCTTAAATAGGCTGAACATAGCTTAAACATCTGAACATATGGATTTGTTTTCTACAAAAGAATTTGTTAAACCCTGTCAAATAAAACATGATCAAATCACCAAATTAGTAGAATCAATAGAGAGGAAAGATTGAGCCGAACGCGCCGATATGTTTGTTATTTTTCTGGGTTAAATGAGACCTGAAAACTCTAATATTGGTTCTCTTCTAATATCTCTCCATATATAGACACACGCGCGCACGCTGCCACACGCACGCACAAACCGTTGGTCTGTGTGGCTTGCAATGTATGATAGACAAGAGCCTGTGTGTGTGTGTGTGTGTGTGTGTGTGTGTGTGTGAGATCCGCCACTGATTAGCCTAATGTGAAGCACCTGTGAGTGAGAGACAGACAGCTCTGAATCTGATGAAAGCAACCTGTCAGAACATTTGGATTTTAAAGAGAACTATAACTCTGACCCTAAAAACGTCCACATTAGGAGAAGCTCAAGGCTTGTGTGAACGTGTACATATCCTTAAATATTTTTTAGGTTAAGAAATGAGGGTATAGTCGGTAATCATAGTTCAGAAAATGCTCCTGTTTGCTTCAAAAGAGTTGAAAGGTGCTCAGAATTACAATGGAGATGAATGAGCAGAAAAGTGGACTTCCTCCCTCTTTATGGCTTCTCTCGAGAAATCTGGGAAACTGTTGGAATTCCACAGTCACATCTCTACAACAAGCACAAGATTCCCTACTACTTTATCACACAATTATGTCTCTAGAGTAAAGGTACGTTGCTCACACCGGAAAATAAAATATTTCCCAAGGCTGCCGCAGGATTCTGTCAAGGAAAAAAAGGGTGTTCACACCGGACGCCACAAGACGAGACGTAGCGGGGGCCTGGCTTATCGCGCCCGCTTCCCCAGCCATATCAACCTTCTCCTTAACCAGCCTCAGATGCCGTGCCTTCACTTGTCGCCCTCTGAGTCGCCCTGCTGCTGCCCCCTCTCTCCCTTCTCTGGACTCTGCGGTCCTGACTTCCACGGCCCTCCGCCTCCCCCATGTCCCCGCCGTCTCCTCCGCCCCTCCCCCATGTCCCCGCTAGTCTCCTCCGCCTCCCCCATGTCCCCGCTTAGTCTCCTCCGCCTCCCCCCCCCCCCCATGTCCCCGCTTAGTCTCCTCCGCCCCCCCCATGTCCCTAGTCTCCTCCGCCCCTCCCCCATGTCCCCGCTAGTCTCCTCCGCCCCCCCCCCCCTGTCCCCGCTAGTCTCCTCCGCCCCCCCCCCCCTGTCCCCGCTCGTCTCCTCCGCCCCCCCATGTCCCCGCTTTTCCTCCGCCTCCGCCCATGTCCCCTAGTCCTCCGCCTCCCCCATGTCCCCGCTTAGTCTCCGCCCCCCCCCATGTCCCCGCTAGTCTCCTCCGCCCCCCCATGTTCCTTAGTCTCCCGCCCCCCCCATGTCCCCGCTTAGTTTCCTCCGCCCCCCCCATGTCCCCGCTTAGTCTCCTCCGCCCCCCCCATGTCCCCGCTAGTCCCTCCGCCTCCCCCATGTCCCCTCGTCTCTCCGCCCTCCCCATGTCCCCGCTGTCTCCTGCGAAACATCGGTCGAGGAACGACAGGACCGCAGAGAGAGCTTTCCACTTGTTAGCGGACCGAGCTGTTTCACCGCGCTACTCTCTCTCTATGATTCGTGTGTCTGAGACTTTTCCTCCTCCGGCGGCAGATCTCCGCTGCCATGAAACACGTATGCGGCGCTTGGTCTCATAGTGAAGTACAACACACAGCGAGAATAAAAGCAAATGCACACATTGTAAACGCGGTAGTCCCACGGCTTCTCCCACCTCCTTCCACGCTTCATCTTTATCGCTACGGTTTCGGTAAGTAAAGAGTCGTGTCATAAACTTTGACATCCTGGATGAACACCAACTTTCTAAAACTCAACTGTGATAAAACTGACATGCTCATCATCGGTCCCAAATCTCTCACCAAAACCAGTCATACCTTCAGCCTCTCCATGGACCACTCCACTCTGTCCCCATCCCCACACATCCGCAACCTCGGAGTCATGTTAGACAGCAACCTCTCCTTCGAACACCATGTCAAACAAATCACCCGCACTGCCTTCTTCCACCTCAGAGACATCGCTCGTCTCCCTCCATCACTCTCCTCTCTGCTGCTGAAACACTAATCCACGCCTCCATCACCTCCCGAATAGACTATTGAACAGCATTCTCTATGGCACAACATCAGAAATCCTCAATAAACTCCAGTATATTCAGAACTCTGCTGCTCGACTGCTCACCCACACCCGCGATCACATCACCCCTGTTCTCCAGACCTCCACTGGCTCCCCGTCCCACAACGTATCATTTCAAAAATCCTTTCTCTCCTCACCTACAAAGCCCTCCATCACCAGGCCCCTGCTACCTCACCGATCTGTTTCACCACCACACTCCATCCCGCCGCCCGCCTCCTCTGATGCCAACCTCCTCTCCATCCCACACAGGACCAAGCGCCCTAGAATGACTTCATTTCCTCCATGGTCTGAACAGTCTGTGCCGCACAAGCCGTTAACGAATATTTCCAAGTACATTTGGAATATGTTAAGTTCTCCGCACTAAAGAACTCACTGACCATGTAATTCTCCAAACGATTGATAATCAGAGCCCCAAAACACGGTGCCCATAAGCAGTCACGGCACGCCTTGGGGCGTATGCGCCCAGCCTCGACGTGGCGCCGTTAGCATTACGTTTAGCCAGAGGGACACGTGCTCAAACAGAGACGCTTCAACAGCGCCTAAACCACAGGGAGCATCCTGCTGCTCTCCAGAGACAAGAACCGGCTAACGGGACCTGGGACTGAGCCGGAGGCCCAGCAGCCAACAAACAGCGACATGTTTAACTAGGACAGAGGACTTTTTAACAATGTGACCCTCCAAGTGCGTCTGAGATTTAAGGTTATAATGAGACTTTTGGTTACTGACTGATGTAGCTCACCACCACCTGTGTGTGGGGATGACTACTGGACTCTGTAAAGCGACTTTGGGTATTTAGAAAAGCGTTATATAAAATTGAATGGCCGGCTGTTTGTTGTCATTGAGGCAGTTTTTTTTTATTGTGAAGACCATACATACAAATAGAAAAAGAGATGAAATCATACATTTAAAAATCTATTTAATATTAGTTTTTTTTCTTGAAGATGGAGCGGTCGCCGCAGATTTCGTCCCACGCGGCTAGACGAGTCAGAGGAGGAAACGTCTAACACAAGCGAGCCGGAGTGTAGCATTTGCAAACGACAGACCGGCCAATGACTTCCCCTGCCCCTTATGCCGCCACCGCTCCGAGCTACCCCCTGGTGGCCCAGAGGACCTGGCCACCAGCCACACGATCCTCCGCCATCTCCGCGGCGGAAGAAGCAGGCGTGGCTGGAGCGCCTGAGCTGGCCCCGAGGCCCCCCTGCATCTCCGTCCGACATCGAGGCCGGGCGCCCCGGAAGAGTGGCAGCCCAGCACTTATACCTGCCCGTTGCTCGTGACGTGACGGCAGGTCTCAAGACGCCCAAGATGCTCGACTTTTCCCAAAACTTCTGCCTGCAGTGCCTCACCCTACTTACCAACGGCAGAGCCGATGACCTCTCTGCCCTCATGCCGGCAAGCTGCCCCCTGGCAGGGTTAGTTAGGGATATAGGAAGGACATATACATGTCCTGCCTGGAGATCGCCAAGAGCAAGGCGGTGACATCGCCGTGCTGACCCGCCAAAAGAGGGGGGGGGCTATCGGTTCCTCCAGAAGGAGATCGGCATTAAAATGACCGGATTCGCCGACTGGAGCCGACCAGGGGAGGTGGAGGTAAGTCATGTTCTGTCATGTGAAAACACATGTAGTACATTCTTGGAGAATACATACAATTTTTTTTTTTTATGAAATGTGAAAATTGACATACAAATCCACCATATTCAGATTTGTTCTGTGAAGAACGTCACCCTGAAGCAGGTAGGCCATTTAATAAAGACCAATGGGTTAATGTGCAGTCAGCATTGTAAAATACTATGTTTGTATTTACAGGTGGACACACGGTGCCACGGTGGCTGTGGAGCGAGGCAGCCCTCCTCAGCCTGTGAGGGCGTCCCACCTCAGAGGGCGGTGTCGTCTAGGGTTCCACCTCCAGTCAACCCTCAATACAACAGTCGCGGTATGTGCCGTTTTCTTCTTCTTTTGATCAATTATTCATTTGATCTTTTATTTTTGGGAGCGCTTATGTGTATTTGAGTGCCCCGTCAGCATTCATTGCTGAACAACTCCATTTTCAAAATGACGAAGATTAATATAAACTTCATCAATTTAACAATCAAGACGATTAACGTTCAAAGAAAGTGCTGTACCAGTAGGCCGTCATGTACACTGTCGTCTTTTGACCGTATACGTCTTTTCTTCAGGTGTCAAGCTCCACGAGTGTCGAGGTGGGCGGGCTCACGGGGTGATGGCGGTGGAAGGAAGTCCAGGAGAGCAGGAGGTTCTCCTGGAGGACAACAGAACCCTGTGCATCACCCAGCAGAAATGGGACCCAATTGCAGTTAAAATGAAGGCGCCGCCAATAAAAATAAAAATCACCGTTATAGGTAATCGGGTGGAGACAGCATATGTTTGAGGAGTGATTTGATAATCTGTGTTTTTTATATTTAATGTATTTTTGTTTGATAAAATGTTATAAATTATATGTTATATATGTTCTCGTTATATCAAAATGTTTAAATTTAATCACAATTAAAAGTTGTTCCATTAAAATAAATGATGATCCTGGGGCTACCTCTATGAATGACTTGCAGATCGACTCCATGTGGGGGAAACAGACAGATTCTGGTTGCTGTGATCCCTTCCCAGACCAAAGGGAGCAATATAAAGATCCACCAGTGAGCTGTGCACACTTGACCTCACCAATGGCTAGAAAAGTCACTTTAAACTTGGGAAACCCACACAAGTCGATATGCAAACATGAACACATGGCCAACACATGTTTTGGGTAATAATTATTTACAGTCTTTTTCCCTTCATCAGCTGATGATTCTGTGATTTAAGGTTATATTGCGTGTTAAAGATAGAATTGTAATTTATTTCCAGTGCTAGTTCTGGAAGTAGAAGGAATTCTGCCAGAGAAGATGTAACAGTTAAGCAACGAGTAAATGCTCGCGCTAAGGTATCAGGCACCTCTCAGGACGGAGGCCGCCATCGACGTGGCAAAGGTCTGGAGGCCAGTCTCCCTGTGTGTAGCTGTTGTGTAGTTTGAGTTGTGTATTGATCGTCACATTTGATCTTGTATTGGATCAACCAGCGGCTACTTCAGGGAGACCGCTGCAGCAGATTCGTGACACGGAGTTCACTGGTAACGCAACAGACACACATTAGATTTCTCCCCGGGACACGGAGGTAAATATTCCAATGTTGTTAATCGCGGTGTCGACCTGACATGAATTGCTCATGAACATTTTGCTGGAGAAGCCATCAACTGCCACACACGAGTCACATGACCATCTTCTCCTTCTGCTCCGTGTGGATTTAGTGACCCACATAGGCTGCATGGTGAGGAACAGGGCTCAGGTTCCTTGCTCCCTCAAACACAGAGAAACAAGTGTGTGTGTGTGAGTGTGTGAGTGTGAGTGTGTGTGTGTGTGTTTGTGTGTGTGTGTGTGTGTGTGTCAGAAATGGCACAACGTGTTGAATTTCAACACATCTACTGAGTGTGCTCAGGGACAACTCATGTTGTGTTCATTTCAACACAGCAAATGTGTAAATCATTTCTACACACCAGCTGTGTTACACGGCTTAACACATACATGTGTGATTTTAACACATGTGTAGCCCAGATTAACAAATGTGTGTGTGTGTGTGTGTGTGTGTGTGTGTGTGTGTGTGTGTGTGTGTGTGTCTGGAGGAGTTTTCCTCATAACGTGAAATTGACTAGAACTCAACTAAATGTCTGCGAGGGTCGGGACATTTGAGGGTGTGTGGGCCCGAGGAGCCCACACTTAAGTCCCGCCCAGAGTTCAAAGCCCCTCTTCACGACTTTTAAAGTGTCGGGCCCCTAATGTCGCAGAAAAAAAAAAAAAAAACTTTATTTATATAGCACTTTTAAAAACAAGGTTTACAAAGTGCTCTACAGATAAAGAAAGCATAAACACAGCTGAAATGGCAGCAAACAAAAAAGACCATACCACTACGCCACAGCTACTACATGAAGTTTCCTTTTCACACTGCATCAAGTTCTCTTCTCCAACCAAAAGTACATAATTCAAATTATTTGTACAGGGTATGACCTTTTTTCAATTATTTTTTTGTCACTGCAGGGGCTTGCTTCTTTTGCTCAATGGCAGACTTGAACCCAGGACATAGTGTTCACCAAACACACACTTCAACCCACTAAGCCACAGAGACTACATGAAGTCTTCTTTTCACACTGCATCAAGTTCTCTTCTACAAACAAAAGTGCAAAAGCATATTATTAACTGTATTATTTTCCTGTTTTTATTCCAATATTCTTTTCAAGTTTTTTTTTGTCACTGCCAGGGGTTTAATTTTTTTTGTTCACTGGTGGGGCTTGAACCAAGGACATTGTGTTCACCTAACACACACTTCAACCCACTATGCCACAGCGTCTACATGAAATATCCTTTTCACACTGCATCAAGTTCTCTTCTCCAACCAAAAGTACAAAAGCATAAAATTCAATTTATTATTTTCCTGTTTTTATTCCAAAATTTTTACCCCGGTTCTTGACTTTTTTTCAAGTTTTTTTCGTCACTGCTGGGCTTTATTTTTTGGGTCAATGGCAGGGCTTGAACCCAGGACATTGTGTTCACTAAACACACACTACAACCCACTAAGCCACAGAGACTACAAGAAGTTTTCTTTTCACACTGCATCAAGTTCTCTTCTCCAACCAAAAGTACAAAAGTATATTATTACATTTATTATTTTACTGTTTTTATTCCAATATTTATTTCAAGTTTTTTTTGTCACTGCTGGGCTTTATTTTTTGGGTCAATGGCAGGGCTTGAACCCAGGACACTGTTCACCGAATACACACTTCAACCAACTACAGCACAGCGACTAAACGAAGATGCCTTTTCACACTGCATCAAGTTCTCTTCTCCAACCAAAAGTACAAAAGCATAAAGTTCTATTTTTTATTCCAATTTTTTTTTTCCAGGGCTTGACTTTTTTCAGTTTTTTTTTTTGTCACTGCCAGGGCTTGATTTTTTTGGTCACTACTGGGGCTTGATCCCAGGACATTGTGTTCACCAAACACACACTTCAACCCACTACACCACAGCAACTACATGAAGTACCCTTTTCACACTGCATCAAGTTCTCTTCTCCAACCAAAAGTACAAAAGCATAAAATTCAATTTATTATTCCAATATTTTTTGGCCCAGGGTTTGCCTTTTTTTAAAGTTTTTTGTTCTGAAAGTCCACTGGTGGGGCGAACATTATGGACGTTGTGAACACACAACACACACTTCCACCCACTACAATCTTACTACATTACATGAAGCTTTCACACTGCATCAAGCTCTTCTTTCTCCAAAAAAAAACAAAAAGCATAAACTGCCAGGGCTTGACTTTTTTTCAAGATTTTTATTGTCATTTCCTGCCTTGATTTTTTTGCTGAATGGCAGGCTTGAATATTTTTTTCCCACATTTTTAGGACATTGTGTTCACTTGAACCCTGAATTGTGTTCACACACTTCAACCCACTACACCACAGCGACTACATGAAGGATCCTTTTCACATTGAGTCAAGTTCTCTTCTCCAACCAAAAGTACAAAAGCATGAAAATTAGATTTAATATTTTCCTGTTTTTTTCCAATATTTCTTTGCCAGGGGAGTTGTAATTCTTTTTTTGTTTGCACATGTACATTTTAATTTTTTTTTTTTTATACATAGTACGTTTGTGTTATAATAATACATATAGCAAGATATGATTGATATTGTAGGGAGAATATTGATGTGTATTGTTGTGTTATGAGGCATGGAGGTGATGTTTACTCTATGCATATGTCAATGGCAGAAGTAATTTTTTTATGAATATGTTGTTTATGAATATGTTATGTTTATACTTGTATGTGTTGCGATGAGAATGAAAAGTTAAGTTAGTTTGTTTACATGTTACATGTGAGTTGAAGCTGGTGGAAATCCGTGATGTTGATTGGAGCAGGAGTGTCACGTGAGACTCCCGTCGCCCAGGTGACCGGAAGTAGCTTGGGTCGCGGGATCATGCACTGTAAATAGAGTATTTCAGTAGTAGTTGAAGTTAGATGAAAGTTAGTTTGTTTACATGTTGCCACGTGAGTTGGAAGCTGGTGGAAATCCGTGATGTTGATTGGAGCAGGAGTGTCACGTGAGACTTCCGTCGCCCAGTGTCACGGAAGTAGCTTGGGTCATGAGGATCATGCACTGTAAAATAGAGTATTTCAGTAGTAGTTGAATGTATGGTGTATGTAGGCATGAGAATGAAAGTTGGTTGTTTACATGTTGCCCGCGTGAGTTGTGAGTTGGCTGGTGGAAATCGTGATGTTGATTGGAGCAGGGTATAACGCGTCGGATACTAAAATCGCCAGGTGACCCGGGAAGTAAGCAGGTGTGAGGATCACTGTAAATAAATAGGTATTTCAGTAGTAGTTGAAGTAACGTAATATTTTGAATGAGTCTCAATCAGATTTCTGCTTTTAGTGAAGTCAATCTACTTTTTGTGGATTAAATCACTGTGAAATTACATTGTTCCCTTTAACCTGCTATTCTCATTTCAGTAAAAGCGCCAATTTAGGTTTCTTTGCAGGCCATGACGCCATGACGCCAACGCCTTTTTCCAGATCAGATTTCTCAACAGTCAAGCCCATTTTTTCTCATCCAAAGGTGAATTGGATATAAGGTAAGTCGAGTGCTAAATTTGGTTTTGATGTACACATAATGTAATATGTCAGATATAAAAATGGTCCACATGAATTGGTTACATTTTGTTAGCTTATAAGTATTAGTTTACTAGCTTAAGTATTTGGTTAACTGACTGATTTACACGTTAACCAGCTATCGTCATGCTAGCGTTAGCCAGTTTTACATTAACATCTATAAAACATTTTACTAGTTTTGGGGGGAAATGTAAAACCTATCATAACACTAATAGCTTTGAAATACTTTCACCAGCAAGTACCTTGCTAGCTATTCGAATTGCTATATTGCCCTGCTACAATGGCAGTTAGCATACTGCTAGCGAGCCCATCACTTCATCATTAACTAGCTAGCGGTTAGCTAGATATCATAGCACGCGGTAGCTCGCTAGCAGACCGTAGGTGTTGGGTGGACCTCGGTGGTGCCTGGCTTAGTGTGTTTTCTAGCTAAAGCCACATTTAGCGCAGCAAGGCAATATTGAGCTGAGTAGGCTTACATTTAGCTTGCTACCAAGCTAATTACAGACCACCAAGAGACTACTTCTCGGTGTAGTTAACGCATTGTTGCACACAGTTATCGACGCGTCACACGTTTTTGCCTACACCAGAACCTCACGGTGATGTGGAAGCTTGTTGTGTCTTAAGCTGCTTCAAAAGCCTGCATGTACCGCCACTCCCGTTGTTTCCAAAGCTAAAAGCTCCTGTTTACCAACCAAAATACACCAAACGTGGCTGTGTGGGCGATGCATTGATAACAACGTGGTGTGCTGGCTAAGCTCCGGTGAGAGGGCTGCCTTCGTATTTACGTTGGAAATGAGGTAGGCGACAGTAATAAATATTCGCTTTGTGAAAGCGACATGTTAAGGTGCGCGATACCCAGCTCAGTATTGCTGTGCCTGTGTGCTAATTAGCTGCTGTATTGCTGGGGTTAGCTGCTGTTTTGTCTTCTCACTTGGTCCTACTTAAACTAGTACGGTGGGGGTAAGGAGTAATACAATGTACCTGTACACAAGAGAAATGTCCTCCCCTTAATATTAATGTTTTACATTTTTCTTGTGTATTTTTTTCTTCTCATGACTGGTGGGTGACTTCAGACCTAAACACACCTCATTGGACTTTCTAAGGTAAGGTATACTCTTAGTATAAAGTGCTATTGACAAGGGAGTAATGTATGTAATTTCAATAGTTACAGTAAAGGTGATTGTTAAAGGCTATTTTAACCTCAGCTTCAACACAAAGTTGATTAATGTACTAATAGTTAAGCAAAACTTTTTTCTTAAAACACACATTTGTAACCCATGCCAGCTTGGACTGCCTTTAGTCAAACACAGTTATTTTATAAAGCACAAGTCCCTGGCATGTGAGCTGTCATGAACAAAAATACATATTTATTTATTTATTAGGGCTAGGCAAAGTTGAACAAATTCAACTCATTAATCACATTATGCACCAAATTCAATAATGTAAAGTAAAAACTAGTGTATTGCGCACTTTTATTTTAAAGTAATGTTATCAGAACAATATAACAGTTACTCTGGAACAACAGCAAGTTAATAACAGTATATCAATCAAAAATATATTCTCGGGAAGAAAAACAAGATGTATTTATTTTTATAATGCTTCTATATGACTGGTCATTCAATTAAATATTGTATTTATTTTCAGATGTTATAGACTATTTTATTCTAATGTAAAACAGCTTAATATCATGCTGAAGAAGAAACATTTGTCTTTTATCAGGGAACAACATAAACAGTCTGTTCATTTGAAAAATGCTTTCAATGTATATATGGGCACGTGTGTATTGCTTTAAGACAGACTTGAAACATTTACTCATGCCTTAAAGTATATTCAGAGACGGCTGGCTACATTTGATGAAATGGACTTCTGTTTAAATGATTGGTGACAAGGTTTCCCAAATTATTTGTATATGCCCAGTAAAGCCCATCTTTTGTTTTTCCCAGTGTTGCGCTTCATGTGGAGATGCAAGGATCAAATACTGTATTTTGGTTTTGTTACAGTGAGCTTTTAAGAATTGATCATAATTTGGTGTGGTTGAGATGAGAATAAGTATAACACTGTGCTTACTGACAGCATTTACATTTTCAATTTCCATATTTGTTATACCTTTTTGTGTATTGACATTTTTAACATTGTACAGATATCCTTCAGTAGTTATTTGGTTAAAACTGAGATTGTATACAAGCCAAGGCCAGTTGCATTTCATTCAGGACACCATATCCATTGTCACTTTTTTTGTTTTAGATCAATGTAGAGTTCCAGAGGCTCATGGCTGTTCCTCTTGAGGAGAAGTTCATGGCCCAGTTGGACGTAGCCTCAAGTCAGCTAATCAGTGTCATCCGTGCCAAAGGAGGAGCGATTTCCAACAAGACCGCTAACATCATGGACACTTTGGACCAGGTAGATCTTATTTATCAAAGGAGTCCTTGAGTTTTTTTGGTGGTAGCTAAGAGGGGTGTTACAGTTTCTTCATGGTTTATAGAAACATTAACATAGACAGAGCATTACTGACTATGTGTTTCATAAGCAGGGCATGTTTCAAGCTACTCTATTGAGCTTGTATCCCTTTTTCTTTTTTCTTCAAATATAGCGTAGTGTAGGAGTTTAGCGGTAACGGTAAGGACGTCTGTCTTCAGAGATTCGTTAAAATATAATTAATCAAAGATTATGTTGTCCCAGACTGAGGACATTCATCTTCGGCGAGAGTGTGTCCTGAAAGCCCTCATCGTCTTCCTGGGAGAAGATGCAGATGACCTGATCAAGGAATATCTTGTAAGTTTCAAAATAAATTTGCATGTCAGCACACCTTGTCAAAGGGACACACAAAAACATCCTAGATTGTTGTAAAAAAACTAAATATGTAAAAGGGACATTTTCTTAACTGTAATAACTAACACCTCAAGCCTGGTTGGCTTGATTGCATGATTTTGTAATCTTGGCCATATTGGACATAATGTAATTCCTAGCAACAATACATAACATATTGGATCAAATTGTACACCTCTACTGGTTGAGGTGTGTGGTGACACCCAGCCAAGAAATAGTCCAGAACATACCACACATTGGCACATCAACCAAAAAATTGCACAGTAAAGTTTCAGGGTGCTTTTATTTGTTTTTACAACACAGGGTTGTGGTATTAACCAGACATGGCCAATCATGAGATGTGAGGCTGAACCTGTACCAAATACATATCGTGTGTGATCCTTTTTGGCATGATTCAGTGAAATATAATAACTAGGATTATGTAGCTATTGTCTTCAATAATTGTGTCGCCCTAGCTAACTTCTTTCATCAACAGCAGTGATTAAGACAAATGTTGTGTTCTGATTCAAATGAGGAATTAACATAATTAAGTTATCGCAGTGTAGGACTCAGGCCAGTGACATTATTGTCCCATACCTGGTGCATAGTTACTGCATAACAGTTCAAACTGATGCATGCCAGTGATGTTTTGTGTTTGTCATTCTTCTGTAGGACTCAAGCGCTGATGCTGTTCAGAGGGACCTGGAGCAGCTCACTATGGCAGTGTTTGTCATTCGGAAGGAGGGGGAAGGACTGCAGGAGCCACCTGAAGACATTGGCATTGTTATAGAGGGCGTGGCAGTGTTGAAGGAATTGACTTCGGTTGCCTCAGCTTGTGCCTTGCTTCTCGGTTTGATTTATGCACTCAACTTGTCTTATCCCAAACGCCTTCATTTCACCTTTGAAGTGCTGCAGAAAATCATCATGCAGCTTGAGCAGCACAAGATGTCCCCCAAAGTCCAAAATCTCTTTGGCAGACTTCAAAACTTGTAGTAACACTACAATGAATTGCTCTTGAAGACTGTCTAGCCGATTGGCATATTGTGCAAGCACATGGGGCATGTCAAAGTTGAGCCTTTGGATGCCCCAGGAGACAATCGAGATGGAAATATTCCTCAAACCACAATGTGAAGTGCGTTTAAACTTTTGTGTTGTTTTTGAAGGAGCGGGAGTTTATTGATTCTTTCTATTTGAGGCAAAGGATTTCATTTTCAAAAAAAATATGGTTGTTTTGTTTTAACCTATTTATGTTTTCCTTTCCAAAGTTGCACAGTTCAATTGCATCGTTGGCAGCTATAGCTGCTTATAGGGGGTTCTGTTGAGGTATAAGACAGACTCCTTGCTAAAGTCTGTTCTGTACTTATACTGTGACTCATGTTTATTTGCATAATATAGTGTTGCATTACAATGCACTTTGTTGAAAATGTGGAACAGAACATATTCCACACGTTTTCAACAAAGTGCAATGTCATGATTACATTGCACTTTGTTGAACATTTAGAATGTAACTGTTACATTGCACTTTGTTGAAAATGTGGAATATGTTGTTACCTTGCACTTTGTTGAAAACTTGTGGAATATATTGTTGCATTACAATGCACTTTGTTGAAAACTTGTGGAACAGAACATATTCCACAAGTTTTCAAGAAAGTGCAATGTCATGAATACATTGCACTTTGTTGAAAATGTACAATGTTGTTACATTGCACTTTGTTGAAAACTTGTGGAATGTGTTCTGTTCCACATTTTCAACAAAGTGCATTGTAATGCAACAATATATTCCACAAAACTTGTGGAATATGTTCTGTTATTGAACTTTGTTGAAAACATTTGTTTCTTAAAAACGTAAAAAAAAAATATTTTTTACATTTATATAATAAAGTTTAAAAGACATCAGATTTGAGTATCATTTTTCTTTCGGCCAACTTAAAATTGTAATTCAAAGACATGTACTTTATTTGGAATGGACAAACTAAAATTTCACACTAAGGTTACTATAAAAAGTACCTTTCCCGAAACTATAATATTAAGTTGTAAAGGAGCAGTAATTTACTTTTGGTCAAGCAAATAATTGATTTGGAAAAACTGGACATTTTAAGTTGATTTGCCTTAATTTTAAGTTGGAGTAATGCAAACTATTGATTTAAAAACAATCAAATTATGACATACATCTGACTTAAAGCAATTGTGTTAATCTAACTTGTTAACTTAATTTGAGAAAACTTAATTCATTTGTGTGTTACCAATTGAAGTAATTCAATTGAGTTGGTCCAACTATTCTCTTTTTACAGTGCAGAGACCATCACCGGACTCTGCATCTCCTGAAAGGGACATTTAGAGCTGACCTCTCCTAATAAGGGATGACCATCGTATAAAAACCTAAAATAGTATCTCTATAGCTGGAAGTGTCCCTTAGCGTCATAGCCAGCCTAACGTTAGCGTTCAGCAGCCTGTGGTCAATCAGAGGCAGAGTAGGGGGCGGGGCTTGATGAGTGGACCCTCCTGCACATACGCAGAGCGGATCGGGCAGCTGGGCCAAATGATGAACTGACACGCCCCATGAACATCATGAAGGTCATCAACATGAAGATGAATCCCACTCGGCTTTATAGAAGTCACAGAGCACGATGCTCTGTGTGTGTGTGTGTGTGTGTGTGTGTGTGTGTGTGCACGCCCGGTCAGAGGTTGGAGAACACACCCTTTCTCAGTTTTTAATGACATTCAAGCAGTTCAAGTCCAGTGAATAACCGGAAACGGGACAAAGGTCAGCGGAAAACTGCTAGAGGTTAAACAAAAGAGGTTAGGTTACCAACAACTAAAAATAATGTACATTCAGAGTTGAACAAAAAGCTTCAGGAACAAGTAACTAAGGGTTGACGACTTGCAGCTGTTCAGTGAGTAAATGAAGCCGTACAAGCTGATGCTACAATTGCTCCAGGTGTCTCTACTTTAGTTGATTACTGACACACCCAAACCTGTGTGTATGAAGCAGTGGGGACCAGGCGGTGTCATGACGACGGGGCCAAACGGACTGCTTTGCATGGAGGAACGCTAGCAAGGGATCTGGCTTTGACTCCAATAACACCTCTAAGTACCGCTGTCAGCAACTCCAGCGTGGCTAATAGGTATCAGTTCATCTTTATTGTCTTATCTTGACCAAAACCCAAGGACTTACACACATTGGTGATACTGCAGGAGTGGTGGAGGAGAGACTGCAGACAACATATCGATCATTCACCCCGGGGGACACAGATGGATCTAAAGAGCCTAAGACAGAGGACTGGGGTTTGGGCGACCGTTCCTTTAACTATGAGGTCAAACGAAGGTCATCAGACCACCTGTCGTGGTTCCAGTTGAGGCTTGGCCATCTGACCAGCGCTGCAGAGGGTGGAGGAGGTTCAGGTCAGAAAGGTTATGCCAGCACATCGACGGCTGAAGGGAAACGAAGCGGCAGAAACATGATCAAAACAAGCGCTGGAACGTCAGAACGAGACAGATATCTTCCTCCAGGCTCCAGATGCTCTCTGGACCTTCAGAGCTCAGCTGATCACTTCCATCTGGTGAGAGAAGAAGAAGAAGACAACAGAAGAGATGGATCAGTGTCTCCAGAGACTCCCTCATCAGCTGCCAGTGAAGCAGCACATCAGTAGACAGAGGAACAGGCTGGGTCATCTAGGCTGAGCCTCTGCTGAGGGCCCTGAACGCATCATGACTGCAGAAGCAGAGAGGCGTTCACTGCCCCCTGTAAAGATGGACTCTGCTGCAGTAGAGCAGCCCACGTGTGTCCTGCTACACCCAGAGAAGACATTCTCCAGATGACGTCTTAAGTTTGGTTTCCAGGATCTCTGGAGCTTCCTCAGCATGAACAGAGCAGCACTAGTGGATGTTTCAGCCGTGACTGATGATCGGCTCCACGGAGGAAACGACTGAGAGTGAAACACCAGCTGCAGCTGTTGGTGACTAGATGTGAGGCTGGTTCTCTGAAGTGAGAGCCAGTGGTGAGCCGGCTTCAGTCGACTGGTCTCAGAGCTCAACAAGACCACCAAGAGTTTGATGAATGAGGACCACTGTCTCTAAACGTCTGGGGATGCCGTCAGCTGGGATCCAGCTTCACTTCCTGTAGACGACAACAACAACAACAACAACAACAACTCATATTCTCAAACCCTCGACTGACCTCAGAGTCTCCAGTCTATAACGTGGACTCTCCAGAAAACCAGTCAGCAGCTTCACTCCTGAATCCTGCAGCTGGTTGTCTCTCAGGTCCAGTTCTCTGAGACTGGAGGGGTTTGACTTCAGAGCTGATCCCAGAGAAGAACAGCCTTCCTCTGAGATCCCACAGCATGACAGTCTGTAAACACACAAAACAACACACAGAGTTTATCATATCAATACACAATGAATCATTATTGACATCAGGAACACGAGTGGCTTTCACTTTGGTTTCATCTTCTTTAGAAAACAGACATTTAGTTAAAACCAGGTCAGTGAAAGAAGAAGAGCAGAAGACAGAAACAATCTGTTCATCATCAACCAGATGAGTTCCTGTTTTAATGTGAACTCCACTCCACCAGGTTTCCTGCAGCTGGTAGCAGACGTGTAGAAGCAGCTTACGGCCGGAGGACTCATGACTTCAGAGAGAAGAGGAACCTTTAGTTTATATTCTCTTTTTATCATGTTCCAGATTTTTAAATTTAGGGTTATTACTGTTTACATGTTTTATAATAACTGAACATAAATTGAAAAAGGTAAGTACATTTTAATTAATCAAAACGTCTATCGCGTTTGAATGAATCGACCTGTGCGATCCGCATTCACTCCAGCACTCAGATCACCTCATTAGTCCCTCACTACCTTCACCTGGTCCTCAGTCCTTCTCACCTACAGCCCCTCCCCTCGTTAGTCCCTCACTACCTTCACCTGGTCCTCCCCCCTTCTCACCTGCAGCCCCTCCCCTCGTTAGTCCCTCACTACCTTCACCTGGTCCTCCCCCCTCCTTACCTGCAGCCCCTCCCCTCGTTAGTCCCTCATTCCCTTCACCTGGTCGTCAGTCCTTCTCACCTACAGCCCCTCCCCTCGTTAGTCCCTCATTACCTTCACCTGGTCCTCTCCCCTTCTCACCTACAGCCCCTCCCCTCGTTAGTCCCTCACTACCTTCACCTGGTCCTCTCCCCTTCTCACCTGCAGCCCCTCCCCTCGTTAGTCCCTCACTATTTAGCTCCCTCACTTCCACTTGTCCTCTGACAGGTTGTCTTGTGTTCTCAGACCGAGCCCTAGAGTGTGCCACTGTGTGCGTTGATTTGTTCTGTTTTGTTCCTGACAATACTTTAACTAAAGCATCTTTATCATCATCTTCTGTCTCCTGAGTCGTGTATTTGGGTCCACCCTAAATCCCGCCTTGACAAGTACTGCCAAAGCTTGCGTGTTGCTTATGGGGCTTGTTTACGCCATACACCTGCTTACCCACCAGCATTGTGTTAAACAAGTGTGAATCCTAAGTGTGAACTTCTTGACACTGAATTTTTAGTTTTAAAAAAACAAGAGTTTTTATAAAATGTAATGTTGTATTTGTTGACAAAATAAAGGATTTGAATTGCATTGTGATTTGTGATGTATAAAGATTAACATTCATCAATAGAGTATTCAGAAAGTATATATAATCATAATAAGTGATATAATACAACTATAATTGAAAATGAAAAAGTATAATAAACTCAGACTGTGGCTTTAAACCGCCATAATGATAACATATTGGAGAAGCTCATGGCTCTGCAAATTAATTTGGATGTATTGGGATGAAAATGTAGGGATAGTGGCTGCGCAAATTGAATGCAGCTACTGGAAAACCAAAAGATCCCAATCTGATCCGCTCTCGGCTCCCTCAAGCAGCTCGGCCTTGGGGCCGATACTGGAACAACAACTCCCCTGAAGACCGCTGAAGTGAGACTCATCGCCTCCCCCTCTCCACAGACACCTGTGGACTGTTGACTCTGTCCGGGAGCTTCTCAATGCCGTCTCCATGGCAACGACCATCTTGCAAACTGAGAACTGTCTGATTGTGGCCTGAGGGAAGAAGACAACACAGGCCACTCACACACTAACTTTCAACACACTGATATGCATTTACTATCTCCCCCCCCCCCCCCCCCCCCACTCCTCGCCTTCAACTACCTCCTATTGCGTGTCATGATTAACCCTGTAAGACCCTGGTTGTAATACATCGTCACTTTTATCTCTAAAAATCACATTTGCAAAAACGTTTTTTGGGGAAATACCATATCTACATAGTCAATGGGTCCTATTGTCTTGCCTTCAATACCATTGGATTGTAAATGTGTATATAGGTGTGGCCATAAGGCCATGAACTCACTCTACCTGCAAACTTTCCCAGAAGCACATCTCCTTGGTTCATTCAACTGGATATATCAACATTGAAGTAATTAAATTCCATGAAATATTTTTTTGGGTGATTGTTAGACTATGTAGTTCATGGAAATACTGAGTTATTGTGGAATTAATGCATCACATTAGACTTTCAGCTTGTTATGTCATCGCTGTTCTTTTACAACGTTGGGTGAAATGGTAGCTAAAATAGCAGGTGCACCTTGCACATGGAGACGTTCCACTCTCAGATGTTCAGATACAGGATAAATACTTACAGAAATATAATGTATTTGATGATTCACACTTTACAAAAGGGTTCTTTGTTATAATTTTAAGTTTAGACCATATTTGAATATTCTAAAGGGGTTAGGGTAGACTGTAGAATGCTTTGGAGGATGGTTTCAGGGACAAGTATAAATGTTCAGGAGTGTGGGAGTTGCAAGTATTTTGCATTGGTCAGGGATAGGTGTGAATGTTTGGGAATGGGGGGTTGCATATATAATCTATTGTTGAAGGAGAGGTGTAAATGTTCTGGAATATGGGGATGTAAGAGTTCTGGGTGGGGTTGTATTTTCCTTTTGTAAATGTAAGTAGGGGGCACATTAGGCTAGCCAGACAGTCTTGTGTGCCATCAGTGGAGTGTATTGCCTGAATAGGATTAATTTGCATTGAAATTAGTTATACTTCCATTTCAGAAAGCCAACAGCAAGGAGAGGAAATACTGAAATTCAATTACAATTTTTCTTTTTTTAATTAATCCTTCATTATCTGCCTTAGAATACTCTTACAACATCATCTGACTTACAAAAAAAGATTAAGATATTATTTATATGTCTGGGTCTTACAGGGTTAATACGGATCTATTTAGGACTTATTAGGGTCATATAACCTAAATATTGCTTATTACAATCAAACAGCTTAGTAGTAGTTACCTTTTTATTAGATATTTTATATTATTTTGACAGGAAACAAACAGTGACATGGTGGACACCAATTATATGTACCAATGTATTTATATATTTATACTATTTAGAATAATAGATAATTATAATATAATAATTATAATATTTACCAATTATAATTGTATTTAATTTTTATTATCTCTTATCATTACTAATGTGCACCTGATGCTGTTATCCTGCAATTTCCCTACTGTGGGACAAATAAAGGAATATCTCATCTAATCTAATCTAATTCCCAGGTTTAACACAAATGGTAATCACAGGGAGGTCAGTGTGTGTAGGTTGAACACAGGACTTTCACTCAGGAGACCAGCGCTTGTCTCTAATTTGAAGTCCAAAGTCAATGTTGACTTGTTTATATTACGTAGTTTGGCCCTGTTTCAGACAGCTGTTTTCAGTGGAAAGAGCTCTGATAAAACATTTGTAACATACCGCCAAACGATAGCTGGTGAACATATTGAAGCATTAGGGGCTAAAGAGCCAGTTATTGTTCTCTTTTGGAGAGTAGAATGAATATTTGCCGATGAATGTATAGGATGCTATTATTACCTTTGCATTGAAAATGCGGAAGGTAATGTTTTGATCGCCGCGTGTTTGTGTGTGTGTTTGTGCATGTTATTCGCGTAAGTAAAAAAGTATTAAACCGAATCGCACAAAATTTGGTGGGATGATTGATTATTATCCTCGGACCATTTGATTAGATTTTGGGATCGATCGGGTCAAAGGGTAGGTTGTTTGCCCTTGATCTTGTCATCACTGAATACAAACAGGTTTTCTGGTGGAAATCCCCTATTGTCACTGCCTTTGATCTCGCGCCGAATCAGAGTCTATAAGTAGAGGTGATTTGTGATTGCTTTTGGCTGCGCCTGGATAGTCAGGGGGGATTTTGCCGTGTTTTCCTCATTCTAGTTAAGCAGCTTGCCGTTAAAACACCACAATATCACTCGTGAGCATTTCTACCCTTATTCAGTGACGTTGTTCTGCAGTGGTGAAAGGTTTGTAATGAGTCCGCGGCTACGAGAGAATGTATATTGTTAAAATAAGTTCAGAGATAAAGTGTATAGGGTATTTGTACATGTAGCGCTAGAGCCGATTAGCTCGTTAGCTAGCGCCGATTAGACCGTTGGCTAGGCTCATTACTGTGAAATTCAGTGTGTTGTTTGGATATCTACATGAGAAAACACTGCCCATCTCTTATTTTCTCTTGTCAAGGGCCCATCTGTTGTTTTCCGTCTCATAGAAGGCAGACGCCTGGAACTCTCTCCACGTCGTCTCCTCCTCCACGCCCTGGTCTCTTACAGGGAGAATACTCTGGAGGACAATAAACGTACTGCCTGCTACCCCAGGGAACCCGGTGTGAATGAGGCCGGTTTGGGCCCTGCTTCAGTCCCACAGAAGAGACCCGTAGCTTCAGCTCGTCTTCATCAGATGCTGCTGTGAAGGTCCTCTGGCTGACGTCATGGTGGAGCCAGGAGGCTGTGGAGGAGGACCGGTGGGGAGGCTACTGGCCTGGGGGATGGCTCACCTGGTCAGATGAGAATAAAGATGAAATGAGTATGATTTAGGTGTGACTGTATTTTATCTTTTTAAAATGCACACAACCAAATAAAATAAAAGCATTAAAATACTGACTTTGCCCCTTTGTGTGGAGTTGTCAGTTGACCGGCTCTGCAGACGTCTCAGGAGACATCAGGAGCCTCTGACCCTGTAGAGGACATTGAACATGTTGTTATTATTATTGACAAGATGAAGCCAGAATGTAACATGACATCGACGCTGTCGTTGGTGAAGCTCAGCGAGCTGTCCGCTGGAGTGCTGCCGACTTATGCTCCAGACACAGTGCACCAGTATCTAGTATACAACTGTCACGTTTTTAAAGAATAAACAAGGGCTTTGATGTACACTACATGTGTACATGTGTAGGATGCAAATACAGGTAAGTACTACACCTGGAGGTGTGCCAGTCGCTCTGCTGATGGATGACGTGCTGCTTCTGGCATCAGACCCACCAGCTCCTGGCAACGGGCTCAGGTCTCTTCACCGATGGAGACGCAGGGCGGAGAGAAGATCAAACACAAGAATCACCTCCTGGTCAGAACTCAGAGGAGCAGTGGACTCAGGCCGGTCCTGTTCCAGTGAATGCTCCATGTTGCTCCATGTTGATGCCTTCACCGGTGGACCCTGAGCCTCTGAGCGGCTGCTGCTGCCTGTAGCAGATGGTGCTGCAACGGAAAAACCTTTGTTTGTTATTCATACTTTGACCGTAAACATAAACTACTGTTAGTAAAGGCAGAACGTCTCTTTACTGAACCTGCTTTGTTCAGCCAAAGCCCATCAGACTGTTTCTAACATGATTACACAGAGTTTATTTCATTCATACACATGTGTTCATGTTGCAATGGGTTCATATTCAGGAGCCAGTCATCACTATGTCTCAGTTTCTTTTCATGCACATCAGAAAACAAAGACGGATACGTCCCCTCATCAGGACCGGAGTCGATCCATCGTCACCAGGACAACAGGTGGAACGCCAAAAGACCAACAGGACCAGAACCCGGTCTGAACCAGACGAGTCCTGCTTCATGTGGGATGAGAACTCATGGTCCCCGTTGTGGGGGGGGCGACGGTGTGCTCTGGGTCAAAGACCTCTTCCTCGTCGTCTGGCAGATGAGGAGGATGACGAAGATGCAGAAACAGCTATAAAACACACAAAAACAATATCAAATATGCTGATATAGAATACAGGATTAATAGCAGATGGTCTGAACTGTAAACGATTGTGAATCTTCAGGAAGGAGAAACAAAGACATAAAAGAGACCACATGTAAACTCACAGCTCTGCAGCACATGTTGCTCTGAAGGAGAGAGACTCAGCATCTTCCTCTCCAGCTCTTCATCTTCATCATCACTGTGATGCAAACAGACAACATGGAGGTGAACTCACCACCTCCCCACAGTCATGTGACTCAAGTATCAATGAAGTGTGAAGTGTCTTATCTAGAAAGGATCTCCATTCCCTTGTGACGTCCCTAAAGACCTGCATCAGACTACGAGTTTACTTTGATATAAACACCGTATCACATGCTGCTGTTCTCTGTTTTAACAATGGTGGAGAAAGTATACACAACTTCTATTTCAGTAAAACAGAAATATTAATACCAACACACGGTGGTCCTGCATTCAAAATAAATAAAAGTAAGTTACAATTACACACTACTATGTTTTAATATGCTGCTGGTAGTTTAATCTATAATTAATAACACCTGTATTAGTAGAGTGTAATACATGTGGATCAGTTAATATACGTGACTACACACTTCGTGTTAAAGTAAAGCTTCGTGACGTTAACAGAGAAGTGAAGCTGAGTGAAGTTACGGGAGTCAATAAAAAGAGAAACACCGTGACTCCCTGTTTGTTTTGAAACAACTGAAGAAACACAACCAACTCTACAGCGCCAACAAGAGACTGTCAAGACTAATTATCATGACATGTTAGTTCATTGTAACAAGTAGAAGGACTTACTGTTAACGTAACGCTGCAGAGCTTTAGAGTTCCGTGACTTCAGTCCTTCTCACAGCAGAGACTGAAGAGAGACGAGGAGGGGAGGAGCTTCACTCTGGAACAGCGCCACTGAGCTGCAGTGGCCACAGATATATTTATGAAGGCAAATCACTGTCAAAATCCAAGAGCGCAAAATTCACTCTCGAGAGCTCAAAACTCGCTCTCAGAGCAAAAGTTCCTCACGAGAGCAACAGCCGCTCGCGAGGAACTTAAACCTGCTCGCCGCTGAAATCAAAACTCAACCTGCTCGCCGCTTTCGCAGGTTTTGTTTTCGACAGTAAGGGGGCGTACCCAGTCACTCATTGTATCTCGACATCTAATTGGTTACAATCCTCGCCCTTTGTATTGGCTGGGAGTTGTGCATGCCCAAAACTGGGGAGTCATAGCTGACCATAAGGAGGTAAACNTATATATATTTTCTAAAACTTATTTATTTATCTAGTAAGTGATTGGTGTAACATAGTTTATCATGTTTTTTGCTTTACAGTTAACTAAGTAATTTGAATATCTTACATTGGTTACACGCCATCAGAAGGCCGTGAAACGGCTATTTGCCTGCAACTTAAAGCTAGCACATGTGCGTAAAGCTAGCTATTCGTGTAGTTTGCCCGATCCTAGCTGGCTAACCAGCGTGTATAATATTTATGTTGCGATTGTGAAAGTCTACTATTTTTCGTGTGTATCTGACAACAGGACGAGTTACAAAATGCTGCAAGGCATATAGTGGACTTGTTAAGAAGTGTTTTGGCTAAAAGAAGATGGGCCATCTTCCTTAAACTGTAAGTATGTTGTGAAACTTGTGTGAGATGACATGGCAGACAGCTTGACCCATTCCCCATAGGCTATATAGGCTACTTCTGTACAGCCATTTAAAAACAATACAAAATTACACAAACATGTAATAATATTAATATTATTTGCAGGCCTGGGAACTATGTTGTTAATGTATTAATCAGTATGATCTAGATAGACTTACTATGTTCAACTTATTGCGCAGTATATTTAGTTCCTAGGGTCTTATAGAAAGGGTTTGAATTGTTTTCACAGATTCAGATACACAAATGCAGGTTCAGGGAGAGCAGGTGGCAGTAGGCAACAGACAGCCTGCTACACAGGGACAGCTGATGGCTGCCGTTGGCAGTAGGGAGCAGGCTGGAACAAGGCAGCATCAGGTATCCCAGATGAGGCAGCAGAGGACCCTGGTTGTCCTACAGCAGGAAATGCAGTGGAGCAGAATATGGCCAGGTTCTTGGATCCTGTTAAGTATCTTCTCTAAATTAGTTAAATCTGCTAAATTACTGTTGTATCTCCTGTTTTAGTTACTTTTAGTTACTATAGGACTCGTTCATTCGCGTGCGGAACCCTCCTCTTTATCCGTCCTACCCGTTCTCACACCCCCAGCACCTTGTCACAGGAGGCCTCTGGAACTGTCAGTCTGCCAACAACGCGCAAGGCCGACTTCATCTCTGGCTTTGCTGTGGAGCAGTCGCTTGACTTCCTGGCTCTCACTGAGACCTGGATCACACCTGACAACACGTCTACCCCCGGCTGCTCTCCTCGGCCTTCTCCTTCAGTCACACACCCAGACCTCTGGTGGGGGAGGTACAGGTTTACTCATCTCCCCAAATGGTGTTTCTCTCTCCGCTTCCCACTTTTTACCCCACTGACTTTTGAGTTTCATGCTGTGACGGTTACTCATCCGTTCAGCTACACATTGTTGTTCTCTACCGTCCCTGGTTCTTTGGGTGACTTCTTGAAGAGCTGGACGTCCTCCTGTCCAACTTCCCGGAGGACAGCCCCCGCTCATCCTTCTGGGTGACTTGAACATCCAGACTGGAGAAGTCATGTGATCTCGCACTTTACTGTCTTCATTTAACCTCTCACTTAGTCCCTCCCCTCCTACTCACAAAGCTGGCAACCACCTTGATTACATTTTTACTAGAGACTGCTCTACCTCTAACCTCACTGTAACTCCTCTGCATGTCTCTGACCACTACTTCATCTCTTACTCTCTGATACTGATAACCCACCCGTATCCACAGACTCTGTACCTGTACGACGCAACATTCGCACCCTCTGTCCCTCCTCTCTGGCCTCCTCTGTCCTATCTGCTCTCCCCTCAACTGACTCCTTCTCCCTCATGCAGCCTAACTCTGCCGCAGACACTCTCCTCTCGTCCCTGTCTTCATCTCTTGATTCGCTTTGTCCTTTTAAGACGCGACAGGTTCGCAAGTCCTCTCCGGCTCCCTGGTTGTCCGACTCGGTGCGTGCCGAGAGAGCCAACTTATGAAGCGGCCGAAAGGAAATATGAGAAATGGCGAATCAGGTGAAGACCTGCTCTGCTATCAATCTCTTTCTCCTCTCCTCCTTCTCTGCCTCATCTCTGCAGCCAAAAGCTCTTTCTACCTGACCAAAATTCAGTCTTCCTTCTCTAACCCCAAAAACTCTTTCTATCTTTTCCAACCTCCTTGAT
>JAYMGU010000480.1:0-29256 GCA_036178185.1 Liparis tanakae | reverse complement strand
CTTACAATAACTTTTGTCAATAATTTCCATCACTCACTCGGACAAAAATACTTATTATCCACTTTACAAAAGAATAAAACCTACAAGAGTTGTAAGCAAAAACAATGTTTCCGCCCAGTTTCTAACGGGGGACCTTTCGCGTGTTAGGCGAACGTGATAACCACTACACTACGGAAACTATCGAAGACCACACTCAAGCATGTGCCCGGCTTAATGGAACATTTATACACATTTATAATTTTTTGATGCCAAATTAATTGATTTCCAACTAGATTCAGGCAAAGTAGTTTTGTCATTGAGTGAAGGTAAATGTGTAATGAACTCAAAATCTCCGCTGTAACTGAGAATTCCCTGTAAACTGAACAAATATCATAAAAACATGCCCCAAAAAAGTGCCAGAAGAAATGCTTAAAACATTGCCGAAAATTGTTTTTAGAGCACTCCTCGTTAGTATAGTGGACAGTAGTGGTTATCATGTTGGCCTCACGCGTGAAAGGTCCCCAGTTCGAAACTAGGCTGAAAGAGTGTTTTTGCCTACAACTCTTGTAGGTTTTATTCTTTTGTAAACTGGATAATAAGTACTTTTGCCCGAGTGAGTGATGGAAATTATTGACAAAAGTAATAAGTCATTTCATTTCGATGTGTGGTGACATCATTGGGGAAATGGACGCCTGTCCTATTTGCGGTTAATAATGATCACCCCGTCAGGGAATCGAACCCTGGTCTTCCGCGTGACAAGCGGAGATACTGTTCACTATACTAACGATGAGTGCTCTAGTCTCTTTTTTCAGCAATAATTGAAGCATTTATTCTGGCACTTTTTTGGGGCATGTTTTTATGATATTTGTTCAGTTTACAGGAATTCTCAGTTACACAGGGAGATTTTGAGTTTATTACACATTTACCTTCACTCAATGACAAAACTACTTTGCCTGAATCTAGTTGGAAATCAATTAATTTGGCATCAAAAAATTATAAATGTGTATAAATGTTCCATTAAGCCACATGCTAGAGTGTGGTCTTATATAGTTTCCGTAGTGTAGTGCTTATCACGTTCGCCTAACACGCGAAAGGTCCCCAGTTCGAAACTGGGCGGAAACATTGTTTTTGCTTACAACTCTTGTAGGTTTTATTCTTTTGTAAACTGGATAATAAGTACTTTTGCCCGAGTGAGTGATGGAAATTATTGACAAAAGTAATAAGTCATTTCATTTCGATGTGTGGTGACATCATTGGGGATATGGACGCCTGTCCTATTTGCGGTTAATAATGATCACCCCGTCAGGGAATCGAACCCTGGTCTTCCGCGTGACAAGCGGAGATACTGTTCACTATACTAACGAGGAGTGCTCTAGTCTCTTTTTTCAGCAATAATTGAAGCATTTATTCTGGCACTTTTTTGGGGCATGTTTTTATGATATTTGTTCAGTTTACAGGGAATTCTCAGTTACACAGGGGAGATTTTGAGTTCATTACACATTTACCTTCAATCAATGACAAAACTACTTTGCCTGAATCTAGTTGGAAATCAATTAATTTGGCATCAAAAAATTATAAATGTGTATAAATGTTCCATTAAGCCGGGCACATGCTTGAGTGTGGTCTTCTATAGTTTCCGTAGTGTAGTGGTTATCACGTCACCACACGCGAAAGGTCCCCAGTTCGGAACTGGGCGGAAACATTGTTTTTGCCTACAACTCTTGTAGGTTTTATTCTTTTGTAAACTGGATAATAAGTACTTTTGCCCGAGTGAGTGATTGAAATTATTGACAAAACTAATTGTAAGTCATTTCATTTCGATGTGTGGCGACATCATTGGGGATATGGACGCCTGTCCCATACGCGGCTAATAATGAACTCCCCGTCAGGGAATCGAACCCTGGTCTTCCGCGTGACAGGCGGAGATACTGTCCATTATACTAACGAGGAGTGATCTAAACATGATTTTCGGCAATGTTTTAAGCATTTCCTCTGGCACTTTTTTGGGGCATGTTTTTATGATATTTGTTCAGTTTACAGGGAATTCTCAGTTACACAGGGGAGATTTTGAGTTTATTACACATTTACCTTCACTCAATGACAAAACTACTTTGCCTGAATCTAGTTGGAAATCAATTAATTTGGCATCAAAAAATTATAAATGTGTATAAATGTTCCATTAAGCCGGGCACATGCTTGAGTGTGGTCTTATATAGTTTCCGTAGTGTAGTGGTTATCACGTTCGCCTAACACGCGAAAGGTCCCCAGTTCGAAACTGGGCGGAAACATTGTTTTTGCCTATTCAATTCAATTCAATTCAGTTTATTTGTATAGCCCAGTTTCACAAATTACAAATTTGTCTCAGAGTGCTTTACAATCTGTACACATAGACATCCCTGACCCAAAACCTCACATCGGACCAGGAAAAACTCCCAAATAACCCTTCAGGGGGAAAAAAAGGGAAGAAACCTTCAGGAGAGCAACAGAGGAGGATCCCTCTCCAGGATGGACAGATGCAATAGATGTAATGTGTACAGAAGGACATATTTAGAGTTAAAATACATTCAAGGAATCTGACAGTTTATCAATAGTTCATATTTAGGCATATTCCACGATGGAGAGTTTGGAGACCTCCCAAGTGGAGGAGTGGGCGGAGTCCCAGCAGGGCAGTGGCACAGCTGGCGACAGGAACTCACGATCCAACCATCGAAGGTCCATCAGCAGATGGAATCTATGCCGTCTCATAGGGTCCGATGACCCCATGAGACGTGAAGTCAGAAGGACTCCGGGGAGAAAGCAGAGTTAGTCATGTGTGATGGAGAGATGAAGATTCATCCATAAGAGAAAGAAAAGAGGAGAGAGGTGCTCAGTGCATCCTAAACATCCCCAGCAGCTATAAGCCTATACCAGCATATCCAGGGGCTGGACCAGGGCAAACCTGATTCAGCCCTGACTATAAGCTCTGTCAAAGAGGAAAGTCTTCAGTCTACTCTTGAATGTGGTGACCGTGTCTGCCTCCCGGACTGAAGGTGGAAGCTGGTTCCATAAAAGAGGAGCTTGATAACTAAGGGCTCTGGCTCCCATTTTACATTTTAAGACTCTCGGAACTACAAGTAGCCCCGCATTTAGTGAGCGCAGCTCTCTGGTGGGGCGATACGGTACTACAAGCTCTTTAAGATATGATGGTGCAAAAAAAGCAACGTAGCTGATAGGGAACCGTCTAGAGAACGAACTCACCCTTTCCACCCACATTTATTAGTAACGGCAACCACGCCTCTGAATCTTAAAAGTTAGTTCCATTGGTCAGTTCAGCATGCTACACTTCTGTTGGCTTACGGCCAGCTCATAAACAGGTCATAAACAGGTCATAAACAGGTTATAAAACAGGTCATAAACAGGTCATAAAACAGGTCATAAAACAGGTCATAAAACAGGTCATAAAACAGGTCATAAAGTAGCCGGGTCAAACGTCATGATCCCGCGACCAATACTACTTCCGGTCAGCTGTGCGATGAAAGTCCCCTTTCACAATAAAAGTCCCACATGTCTCTCCTGCTTCAAGCAACGTCACAGACTTCAACCGGCTTCAACCTATGTGTCAACATTGAAACCATAAACTAACTTTCATTCTCATGCGGCATACATGTAACCATAAACACACCTACAATTATGAACATTACTTCTGCCATTGACATATACGTAGAGTAGACATTACCCCTATGCTTCATAACACATCAACAACAATATCAATATTCTCCCTAATATTTCCGATGACAATATCTTGCTATATGTATTAATTTAAAGCATAAACTTTCCCTATGTACATGTGAAAAGTCAAAATGACCTATTACAACTTAACAGGATATTCTGATTTAGAATTAAAAATTTAAAAATAAAAGATATAGAAAATAACATTCTAATTGTCTAATTTCAGAATAGATTTAGAACGAAATGTAACAGTTCAGCTCCATACCTTCCTTTTGTATTAGTTGTTTTCATCCTGTCTCACTATCATGTCATTCCAGATCCTGCTTCCCACCTCGTCAGGCCAACTCCCTTCACCTGCCTCTGATCACCTCGTTAGTCCCTCATTACCTTCACCTGGTCCTCACGCCCTTCTTTCTTTTGTTTTCTTCTTTTTTTTTTATTTATTTAATGAGGAAATGCCTCATTGAGATTAAAAATCTCCTTTACAAGAGTGTCCTGGCCAAGACGGTAGCAGCAGCACGTCACACAAAGTTTCAGACAAGATAACATAAAACAGTGACAGACAATATAAAAAACAAGAAACAAAATCACAGCATGAAATAAAACCAAAACTACTTCTCACCTGCAGCCCCTCCCTCATTAGTCCTCACTATTTAGCTCCCTCACTTCCACTTGTCCTCTGACAGGTTGTCTTGTGTTCTTCTTGAAGCCCTCCAGCGCAGACGCGTCTCTAGGATTTTGATACATACGGGGCTTAGCCCAGAAGAGTGAAGCAAATGAGTCAAGATGGGTCTTCGGTGCTCCCAAACAGAGTTGTAGATGGGGGGGGGGTGCTAGTAAGAGTGTGTTCACCCGCCGTGTGCGTGGATATATCTGCGCGGAGCACGGCCGAGCTGCCGTAATCAGCAGCTGGGCGCAGCTTTTTTTTTTTTTTCATGGCAGACTTAAAAAAAAAAAGTTTTAATTAACATTCGGGGCTAATCCAAAAACATTCGGGGCTTTAGCCCCAGGTTTTTTAACGTAACGACGCCACTGCTCCAGCGTTACCAAGTGTGTTCAGATGTTCCCGTCTGTTTTGTTCCTGCCGGAACTTTGAGTAAATTGAATTATTTTCCAGTTCTGTCTCCTGAGTCGTGCATTTGGGTCCACCCTAATACTTCCGTGACACGAAATGGTGCATAGTTTCAAAATAATTTCACTTCTGATTCATGGAAGAGGGTTAAGTTAGGGTGACCAGACGTCCGGTTTTCCCCGGACATGTCCTCTTTTTGAGCCCAAAAAAAAAGCGTCCGGCAGGGTTTCCAAAAACGTCCGGGTGAACAGTCATTGGTCGACTGATCTAAGTGTTGCCAGATACACAACAATTATCCCCCTTTTAGGCATGTATATAACAAAACAGGCAGAATAAGAGAGATGTTAATCGCTCAGCTCCCCCCTCCCCCCAGTCCTTTCTTATCTCAGTGGGGACATCATGAAGGAGTTATGCCAAAGTGTCCTCTTTTTCACAAACTCAAATCTGGTCACCCTAGTTAAGTACCGTAAATTCCCGACTATAGCGAGCACCTGATTACAAGTCGACGCCTAATTTTAGAAAGAAAAATCAATTTTGTACTTGTATAAGCCGCACCGGATTTTAAGCCGCAGGTTTCCCACGTTGTATGGGATATTTACAAATAAAGATGTTACACGTAAATTAGCCTTTATAACCATGTTTAAGCTAGCTCGTAGCTCGCGCTATCTCGTAGCTAGCTCGTAGCTAGCGCGAGCTACGAGCTACGTGCGTGACCGTCTGCTAGCAGATGTGTTGTTGTACAGCGGTCCCGGTTGTATACCCGGTGTTACCGGGAATATAATAATGGAGGAATAAAGACCGCGGGGCAAGATTGGGGTTTGGGTCGGAGTCAGAGTTCGGGTTTGAGATTCAGGGTTTAGGTTTAAGGTTTAAGTCTAAGGTCAAGATTACGGTTATGGGTAAGGGAAGTCGGCAAATCAGATCCGTAACTTCGGGAAAAGGATTGGCTCTAAGAGCTGAGTCGGTCGGGCTGGGTTGCTAAGCGTGGCTGGGCTCGAGCTGCGGCTGGTGGAGCAATCGCGCCGCCTCCTCTCCACCGTCCGGAACGGATCGCGGTCCTCTCGCCCTCGGCGCCTCGTGTAATAGGGATAACGGGGGTTTAGCCGTGGGTGTCCGTGAATCGTCGAGGTTGTGACGGAGTGGGGGAGTGGTTAGGCGGTTAGCGACGGCGACTCTGGACGTGTGCCGGGCTCTTCTCGTGGATCTCCCCAGCTACGGTGCCCGCCGGGTCCCGTTCGCGCGGGGTCCCGACGGGTTGCCTCGGCTGGCGCCTAGCAGCTGACTTAGAACTGGTGCGGACCAGGGGAATCCGACTGTTTAATTAAAACAAAGCATCGCGAAGGCCCAAGGTGGGTGTTGACGCGATGTGATTTCTGCCCAGTGTTATAGGTAGCACAAGGAGTTCCCATCCTGGCAGGTCAATCAGAGACGAATATCCCGTCTCAGGTCGGTGGAATCTCGCCTCCAAGCGGTGGTCCGTGGTAACGCTTCTGCGGCTAAATGAGGTTCGTAATTATCCCCAGGCCTCAGCGGTTGAGGGCCAGCATCGGTGTCCAATGTAAAGAAGTCGGAGTTCTTGGTGGCCCTCGATCGCCTCCTGCCCTGCTTTCTTCGGGGATTGAGTCTGGGGTGCGGGGGTGTGGTGGGTTCGGGCTTGGGACTGCATACTCTGGAGGGGGCTGAGTCCCCCGCTTATGAGCGATCGTAGGTTCCAACCTCCGTACCTTGAAATTTATATAACATGGCAGGACGTCGAATGGCGGCCTAGGCCCGAGGCCGCTTATGCCCGCTCTTGGGGTGCGATTTTGCAGGTCTCCCCTCCGGGGTGGGATCTGCGACTCGGAGAAGGGTCGTTCAATCCGTCTTACAACTTCCAAGTCCAGCTTCGCCGGTATGCGGGTTGGAGACGGTGCGAGCGTCTTGAGTAAAGGTTTTACGATCCCTATGCTGAAAGGCTCAGGACGCCCGATAGCCCACCCGCCATCGGGAGTATGGGAACATGCCAGGTCCAGAAATGGTTCCTGGTATGATGGTGTACGGGTCGGGCGACTCTAAAAAGGTGGGCTGTTCGGCCCGCCTCGAAGGAATGCGAAGGTGCCTGCGTTTGCACTTAGCATTAAAAATTGTCGGGCATCAGATAGTGATGTGGTGGATTTATTCTCCGACAACTAACTTGGCTCGTTGTGCTGCGCCCTTGTGATAAAGGATTATGTGTGGTGTATCCTTATCATTGATGTGACTTGCAAAGACCCAAACCACATGGGTGGAAGTCCATAATGTGTATGACTGTAGCTTGTCCAGGCAAAATGCATACACTGTAAGGAGGCATTCTCCCTCGAGAGTTGGTCGGGACGTTGGGCCTCACCCCAACTAATAAAGGAATTGGTGTGGCGTATCATTGTGTGGCGTATTTCTCTACCCATTGTCCTCGCTATATGTAACACGGCTTATCAGTAATAGTACTCATGGATGTGATTAAAATGTTACAGGATCGATAGAAGGACTTCCTGCACATCAAACTGTGAGTACTCTCTCTTCTAAAAAAAGGAGCAAAGGAAAGAGCTGGGTGTCCCCAAATCCACCCCCTGTTTTCTATAACACCAGGGGCACGAGAATGAAAATGGTCTCGTCTAATGATGGAGGTAGCATCACTCTTGCGACTGGGGTGCAACAGGGATCACCTTGAACTCAGGATTAACACTTAAATCCTGGAGGAAACTGAAGATCCGGAAACTGTCTGTTTCCCTAAGACGCTTGAGAGGTCATGGGCGCCTACCTGTTGGGGCCAGTCGGTCACCCTCAGCGGCGCTCTCCTTCTTATTCCGGGGATGAAGGTATCGGAAAAGGCCTGTTTCCAGCTGGAAATGGTAGAGGTACTGACAGCGATAAGGGTTCGGCACTGCTAACGAAGAGACGGGTGCAGGGGGGCTCTACCCTTGTATCCTGGAAGTTCAAGCGGGCGTCAGTTTCCATTAGACGCTGGCAGGACCCAGAGAAAGTCGGAGTCGGAACTCATGGAGCTCCCGTCGGTCCGAACTCGCCAGCACGGAGTTGCGTTACAACAGCTGTTCCTAGTAAGGAGTCGCCGAGGAGCCGCGGGGGGTTTTCGCCCTCCCACTCCTGGCGAAAGATGCGTAAGTTAACCTCCCTAAAAAGGCGGTTGTTCGGGGGTCGAAAACTGGGCATTCCCTCGGCCCTTCTGTCTCCCAGACACGACTCTGGATCAAGCGTGTCCCGTGATGGTAGCGGGCCCGACAGTCCGGGCGAGCAGCGAGTGCCGGTCTTGGTGGCGAAAAGGGCTCGTCCCTTGGGTTCGCCGGGGCTGCTGCTGCTTGTTTGTCTCATGACGCTGCTGCACCCCAGGGCGGCGATCGGGGGGACCCAGAAGGTTCCCGCCGGTACTAGGCTCCCTGCCTCAATCTTTCAGTCATGGATCGGGCCAGAGCCTTGGCAAAGCGACAGGCGTCGGGTTCGGTGAGACACGGGATTACTCCCCATATGTCTACTGGACTTGGGCGACTGAGCATACTAATTAGGCGATGCCTGGTTCCGGAGTCAGCTGTTGGGGGGGGGGGGGGGGCTTGGGCTCCCCAGTAGGTTGCAGCACCCCTTCAAAAAGTAGCACGGTGGGATCCGATACGATTAGGAGGAGACAGCCCGACAAAGATAGCGAGAAGAAGTGTAGTATTCGCCGTCGGATTCCGCAGTCTATCCGAAAGTTAAGTTATCTCCATCTGGACGTGACTCAGGGTGTGGCACGTTCTGTGATGGGGTGGGTCTGTTAGCCCGGGACCAGCTCCGGTTGGTCACGTGGATGACTTGGCTCACAGGTTGCTGCCTCTGGGGTTCAATCGGTCTCCCTCGTCCTCCAGCCCTCCTACGTACAAAACTCTTGAAGAAAGTAGCACGGCTGGGCGAAATCTTACCTCTTCCTCCGGGAAGAGAGGGGCGAGAAAAAATCCAGTCGGGGCATGTAAACCAACAGACATGCAGACAGGGCCGAAGCCCTGGGAATCAACCAAGAGGGCGAGGCCGAAAGCCTGCGCTACTGATTTTCAAAAGTCCAGCCACTTGTTGGCCAAGGACACACGTGCGTCCTCAAGCCCAGTGCGGGTGGAGGGGCCTTCTGTACGGCACAGAAGGATGGGCTGCAGATCCACAGAAGGACAAAGCCCCAAGAAACACCCTCGGTTGGAATTCTTAAAAGCGGGTAACCTACCCAGCCTTAGGGACCTTGAGGTCAATCGGCACTCATTCGGACCGTCAGGGGACCAAAAACTTCCGGCCGAGATTAGGACCCTTTGGGAGGACGGTAAAAATCTAAAAACACCTCAGGTGCACAGGTGCCCCTCCGAGGTACCTCGTGAAGAAAAAAAATCAGTTTCGACCTTCGCCGCCGAAGTTATGATTTTTGGAAAAATACATGGCGCTGTCGCCCAATCCTCGGCGACAGCTTTTGTCCACCAGGTGGCGTCGTCTTTCAGAATACATTCCAGCGGACTAATTGTGGTCTAAACGACCCGAGACTTGAGACCACAGACTTCCCTTACGACGGTAAAACGGACGACATATGCATTGAGCTGCCCCGTGTATGCTAATCTACCCTAGTTTCTAGTCTTAGTTCGGGAGGAAGACGGTCAATTTGCCAGAAAAGTACTCAGGATTGGGGCAACATCTCACAGGTGCACGTCAGTTAGGGACGTGGGAGCCCGTGGTCCTTGCCTCTGTATTTTTATTCCAAGTTTCAGCTTTAAAACGAGCTTTACAAAAATGGCTAACGGTTAGCATGTGGCTTTTAATCGAGAATTAAGGTCAACCGGAACCAGGAGGATTGGGGGACAGTGAGGGTCACCGGGGGGACATCACATTGGACTACATTAAACAGCACCGCCAAGTCACCCAATCTACCCTCATATGATTGGCTGTCAATACACAGGGTCAGATAACAGACTCGGTCGGATCATTGAATGGTCCGCTAATTTACCCGTTAGTTATAACTAGGGAACGCGTTCATTACACAGTCATTGAACTGTGTCAACTGGACTACATCTTTACAACACTGCCAAGTCACCTAATATACCCTCATATGATTGGCTGTCAGGACACAGGGTCAGATAACAGACTCGGTCGGACCATTCAATGGTCGGCTAATTGACCCGTTAGTTACAACTAGGGAATGAGCATAGTACCGGTCGCTATATAGCGTGTAGCACCGAGGGGTTGCGGTCAATTTTCAACCAAAAGTACCAGATTCAGGCCACCTCCCCGGCTTGTTAGTTCCGTAGAAGGAAGGGGAATCTGCAGGAGTTGACCCCGAATTTATTCACCCAATATTCACGTCAATAACAGCGACGGAAGGCGGAGATTAGCGGCTAGCGGCGAAATGCTAACATGCTAGAAAATGCTCCAAAATGCTTGAAAATTGAACCCCACGCTCCCCTTGGTGGCGTGACTAACATATTAAAAGCGCTAAGCTCCAGGCCCAACGGGTGAGATGTTACAGTACTTTGTTTCTCAACAACCTGGTTTCCTGTTTTGACTGGTTGCCATGGTGACCGGCTGACAGCCGTAGTATGCAACTACCCGGGATTTGAGATACTTTTTTCGGGTTAAAACGTGTGAAAGAACCCACGGAGAACCAGGAGGATTGGGGGACAGTGAGGGTCACCGGGGGGACATCACATTGGACTACATTAAACAGCACCGCCAAGTCACCCAATCTACCCTCATATGATTGGCTGTCAATACACAGGGTCAGATAACAGACTCGGTCGGATCATTGAATGGTCCGCTAATTTACCCGTTAGTTATAACTAGGGAACACGTTCATTACACAGTCATTGAACTGGGTCAACTGGACTACATCTTTACAACACTGCCAAGTCACCTAATATACCCTCATATGATTGGCTGTCAGGACACAGGGTCAGATAACAGACTCGGTCAGACCATTGACTGGTCGGCTAATTTACCCGTTAGTTATAACTAGGGAACGCGTTCATTACACAGTCATTGAACTGTGTCAACTGGACTACATCTTTACAACACTGCCAAGTCACCTAATATACCCTCATATGATTGGCTGTCAGGACACAGGGTCAGATAACAGACTCGGTCGGACCATTCAATGGTCGGCTAATTGACCCGTTAGTTACAACTAGGGAATGAGCATAGTACCGGTCGCTATATAGCGTGTAGCACCGAGGGTTGCGGTCAATTTTCAACCAAAGTACCCGCATTCAGGCCACCTCGCCCGGCTTGTTAGTTCCGTAGAAGGAAGGGAATCTGTAGGAGTTGACCCGAATTTATTCACCCAATATTCACGTCAATAACAGCGACGGAAGGCGGAGATTAGCGAAGCGGCGAAATGCTAACATGCTAGAAAATGCTCCAAAATGCTTGAAAATAGAACCCCGTGCTCCCTTGGTGGCGTGACTAACATATTAAAAGGCTAAGCTCCAGGCCCAACGGGTGAGATGTTACGGTACTTTGTTTCTCAACAACCTGGTTTCCTGTTTTGACTGGTTGCCATGGTGACCGTCTGACAGCCGTAGTATGCAACTACCGGGATTTGAGATACTTTTTCGGGTTAAACCGTGTGAAGGAACCCCCGGAGAACCAGGAGGACTGGAGGACGGTGAGGGTCACCGGGGGGACATCACAACCAGGCCGCCCCTCGAGTTACTATTTGGGGGTTAATGGTGGTCAAATCTCCCTGGTAATAGAACCAGCAGGATTGGCGAACAGCGAGGGTCACCGAGCGACAAACACATTGGACTACATTAAACAGCGCCGCCAAGTCACCTAATATACCCTCATATATTACACAGGGTCAGATAACAGACTCGGTCAGACCATTGACTGGTCGGCTAATTTACCCGTTAGTTATAACTAGGGAACGCGTTCATTACACAGTCATTGAACTGTGTCAACTGGACTACATCTTTACAACACTGCCAAGTCACCTAATATACCCTCATATGATTGGCTGTCAGGACACAGGGTCAGATAACAGACTCGGTCGGACCATTCAATGGTCGGCTAATTGACCCGTTAGTTACAACTAGGGAATGAGCATAGTACCGGTCGCTATATAGCGTGTAGCACCGAGGGGTTGCGGTCAATTTTCAACCAAAAGTACCCGCATTCAGGCCACGTCCCCCGGCTTGTTAGTTCCGTAGAAGGAAGGGGAATCTGCAGGAGTTGATTCCGAATTTATTCACGCAATATTCACGTCAATAACAGCGACGGAAGGCGGAGATTAGCGGTTAGCGGCGAAATGCTAACATGCTAGAAAATGCTCCAAAATGCTTGAAAATTGAACCCCACGCTCCCCTTGGTGGCGTGACTAACATATTAAAAGCGCTAAGCTCCAGGCCCAACGGGTGAGATGTTACGGTACTTTGTTTCTCAACAACCTGGTTTCCTGTTTTGACTGGTTGCCATGGTGACCGGCTGACAGCCGTAGTATGCAACTACCCGGGATTTGAGATACTTTTTTCGGGTTAAAACGTGAAAGAACCCACGGAGACCCAGGAGGTTTGGGTGACCGTGAGGGTCACCGGGGGGACATCACATCCAGGCCGGCCCTCGAGTTACTATTTGGGGGTTAATGGTGGTCAAATCTCCCTGGTAATAGAACCAGGAGGATTGGGGAACAGCGAGGGTCACCGGAGCGACAACACATTGGACTACATTAAACAGCGCCGCCAAGTCACCTAATATACCCTCATATATTACACAGGGTCAGATAACAGACTCGGTCAGACCATTGACTGGTCGGCTAATTTACCCGTTAGTTATAACTAGGAACGCGTCATTACATAGTCATTGAACGGTGACAACTGCACTACATCTTTACAACACTGCCAACTCAGCTAATATACCCTCATTTGATTGGCTGTCAGGACACAGGGTCAGATAACAGACTCGGTCGACCATTCAATGGTCGGCTAATTGACCCGTTAGTTACAACTAGGGAATGAGCATAGTACCGGTCGCTATATAGCGTAGCACCGAGGGTTGCGGTCAATTTTCAACCAAAAGTACCGCATTCAGGCCACCTCCCGGCTTGTTAGTTCCGTAGAAGGAAGGGGAATCTGCAGGAGTTGACCCCGAATTTATTCACCCAATATTCACGTCAATAACAGCGACGGAAGGCGGAGATTAGCGGCTAGCGGCGAAATGCTAACATGCTAGAAAATGCTCCAAAATGCTTGAAATTGAACCCCACGCTCCCCTTGGTGGCGTGACTAACATATTAAAAGCGCTAAGCTCCAGGCCCAACGGGTGAGATGTTACAGTACTTTGTTTCTCAACAACCTGGTTTCCTGTTTTGACTGGTTGCCATGGTGACCGGCTGACAGCCGTAGTATGCAACTACCCCAGATTTGAGATCCTTTTTTCGGGTTAAAACGTGTGAAAGAACCCACGGAGAACCAGGAGGATTGGGGGACAGTGAGGGTCACCGGGGGGACATCACATCCAGGCCGGCCCTCGAGTTACTATTTGGGGGTTAATGGTGGTCAAATCTCCCTGGTAATAGAACCAGGAGGATTGGGGAACAGCGAGGGTCACCGGAGCGACAACACATTGGACTACATTAAACAGCGCCAAGTCACCTAATATACCCTCATATATTACACAGGGTCAGATAACAGACTCGGTCAGACCATTGACTGGTCGGCTAATTTACCCGTTAGTTATAACTAGGAACGCGTCATTACACAGTCATTGAACTGTGTCAACTGGACTACATCTTTACAACACTGCCAAGTCACCTAATATACCCTCATATGATTGGCTGTCAGGACACAGGGTCAGATAACAGACTCGGTCGGACCATTCAATGGTCGGCTAATTGACCCGTTAGTTACAACTAGGAATGAGCATAGTACCGGTCGCTATATAGCGTAGCACCGAGGGTTGCGGTCAATTTTCAACCAAAAGTACCCGCATTCAGGCCACCTCCCGGCTTGTTAGTTCCGTAGAAGGAAGGGGAATCTGCAGGAGTTGACCCGAATTTATTCACCCAATATTCACGTCAATAACAGCGACGGAAGGCGGAGATTAGCGGCTAGCGGCGAAATGCTAACATGCTAGAAAATGCTCCAAAATGCTTGAAAATTGAACCCCACGCTCCTTGGTGGCGTGACTAACATATTAAAAGCGCTAAGCTCCAGGCCCAACGGGTGAGATGTTACAGTACTTTGTTTCTCAACAACCTGGTTTCCTGTTTTGACTGGTTGCCATGGTGACCGCTGACAGCCGTAGTATGCAACTACCCGATTTGAGATACTTTTTTCGGGTTAAAACGTGTGAAAGAACCCACGGAGAACCAGGAGGATTGGGGGACAGTGAGGGTCACCGGGGACATCACATTGGACTACATTAAACAGCACCGCCAAGTCACCCAATCTACCCTCATATGATTGGCTGTCAATACACAGGGTCAGATAACAGACTCGGTCGGATCATTGAATGGTCCGCTAATTTACCCGTTAGTTATAACTAGGGAACGCGTTCATTACACAGTCATTGAACTGTGTCAACTGGACTACATCTTTACAACACTGCCAAGTCACCTAATATACCCTCATATGATTGGCTGTCAGGACACAGGGTCAGATAACAGACTCGGTCAGACCATTGACTGGTCGGCTAATTTACCCGTTAGTTATAACTAGGGAACGCGTTCATTACACAGTCATTGAACTGTGTCAACTGGACTACATCTTTACAACACTGCCAAGTCACCTAATATACCCTCATATGATTGGCTGTCAGGACACAGGGTCAGATAACAGACTCGGTCGGACCATTCAATGGTCGGCTAATTGACCCGTTAGTTACAACTAGGGAATGAGCATAGTACCGGTCGCTATATAGCGTGTAGCACCGAGGGGTTGCGGTCAATTTTCAACCAAAAGTACCCGCATTCAGGCCACCTCCCCCGGCTTGTTAGTTCCGTAGAAGGAAGGGGAATCTGCAGGAGTTGACCCCGAATTTTTTCACCCAATATTCACGTCAATAACAGCGACGGAAGGCGGAGATTAGCGGCTAGCGGCGAAATGCTAACATGCTAAAAAATGCTCCAAAATGCTTGAAAATTGAACCCCACGCTCCCCTTGGTGGCGTGACTAACATATTAAAAGCGCTAAGCTCCAGGCCCAACGGGTGAGATGTTACAGTACTTTGTTTCTCAACAACCTGGTTTCCTGTTTTGACTGGTTGCCATGGTGACCGGCTGACAGCCGTAGTATGCAACTACCCGGGATTTGAGATACTTTTTTCGGGTTAAAACGTGTGAAAGAACCCACGGAGAACCAGGAGGATTGGGGGACGGTGAGGGTCACCGGGGGGACATCACATTGGACTACATTAAACAGCACCGCCAAGTCACCCAATCTACCCTCATATGATTGGCTGTCAATACACAGGGTCAGATAACAGACTCGGTCGGATCATTGAATGGTCCGCTAATTTACCCGTTAGTTATAACTAGGGAACACGTTCATTACACAGTCATTGAACTGGGTCAACTGGACTACATCTTTACAACACTGCCAAGTCACCTAATATACCCTCATATGATTGGCTGTCAGGACACAGGGTCAGATAACAGACTCGGTCAGTGGAACATCATATGTATGCTAATTTACCCATACCTTGCTGGTAATTTTCCACTCGTAGGTCATAGGTCATGATCCCGCCCCTTCAACCCACCCACAGAGGTCACATGCAAAGTTTTAGGCAATCAGATCACTTAATTTTAAATCCCCCCTCCTTTCTTTCTCCGTGAACTTTCTGACTTTCTTTTCTCCAGAAACCTTGAATAAGCAGGTAAGCTGAAATGCACTCTTCAAATGTTTATAACAAGTAACAACTGTTTATAACAATTAACAACTGTTTATAAATAAGGTATGTGCTTATTTACTATGGTGAAATGCACTCTTCAAATGTTTATAACAAGTAACAACTGTTTATAACAATTAACAACTGTTTATAAATAAGGTATGTGCTTATTTACTATGGTGAAATGCACTCTTCAAATGTTTATAACAAGTAACAACTGTTCAATATGTGCATTTCGGTGGTGTTGAAAAACTGACTTTTTTTCGGACTGAGAGACGCACGTGCTAGGCCAACGGAGCTTTCTCCGCCATTTATTGCTTATTCCACCTTAGCTAAATAATTTAACGGTTCAATATGTACATTTCGGTGGTGCTTCTCATTAGAATGAGTTACAAAACATTTAGAAATAAATCGTTGAAAAACTGCGTTTTTTTCGGACCTAGTCAAAAAATGCACATTTTGAAAGACGCACGTGGTAGGCCCACGGAGCTTTCTCCGCCATTTTTAGCTTATTGCACCTTAGCTAAATAATTTAACGGTTCAATATGTACATTTCGGTGGTGCTTCTCATTAGAATGAGTTACGAAAGATTTAGAAATAAATCGTTGAAAAAGGGCGTTTTTTTCGACTTCATTAAAAAAATGCACATTTTAAAAGACGCACGTGGTGGGCCCACTTTCTCCGTCAGTTGTTGCTCATTCCAGTTAAGCTACATAATGTCCCGGTTCAATGGGGGGGCTATCCACGTGGTGGGTATTTTGTGGTTAATTGTTAATTACTCATTAACTACAATTAAATGTTTTTTCCTCTTTTCTTTTTTCTTTTTCTTTTCAGACATGACACCCACAATTGAGGCTACTGTGTGCCCCCTGTGCCAGTCCCAATACAAGGCCTTGGCCCAGCACCTCAAGAGGGCACATTTCGTCAAAAATATAGAGGAGAGACGACTTTTATTAAACATGGCCAGCGGGCGGGTCAACATTAGGTTCGCCCCTTGTCCAGTCTTGGGCTGCAAATACGTCAGCTCAAGACTGGACAAGCACCTCCAGGAAGGCCACCCTGAGTTTACCCGCGACCGGATGGCCATCGAGGTGATAGCCGCAAGGCGGCAAGTAACAATTAAACTTCTTGGCGATCTGAGGGTCTCAAACCCTCAGATCGCCATGGTCTCAGACCTGGACAATTGGCACCATAACAATAATGAAGACGAAGACATACAGGGGGTCGACGACGTGGACCCGGGGGTGGTGTGCCCGAAGGTGGAGTGCGTGGCTGGGAGGGCGGAGCTCCTGACCATGCAGGCAAATATGGAGAAGAAGGAGAGGGAATCTCTCCTTCTTCTCAAGAAGATTAAAGTTCAGGCCAAAAAACTCTGCCACTTGAACAAGGTGGTCACAGAGGTGAGTGCAGCTGGCTGGAAGTTGAACAGCATCATGCCGGTTTTCCAAATAGTATTAATCATACTCTTTTCTTATTTTTCTCAGATGAGGGAAGCTGCTGCTTGCAGCCGGGGAGTTGAGAGGGTGGTGGAGGAGGTGGTGGTGGAGGAGGTGGTGGTGGAGCGGGTGGATGAGCAGCAGGACGAGCGGGTAGAGGAGCAGGACGAGCGGGTGGAGGAGCAGGGCGAGCGGGTGGTGGAGAGGGTGGAGGAGGGGTGGAGGAGGGGGTGGAGGAGGCCCCAAAGGGAGACCAAGCACTGAGGGTTGCATTTGAGGGGACAGGGAGAGGTGCGACCATGCGCCATTTGGCCCTGCCTCCCAGTATTGGTAAGTGGCAAAAGTACATTGTGTGTGTATTACAATTCTATTTCAATGTTAAATTATTAAAAAATGTTTTTCTTTCTTTGAATAGACCAGTACCTAGCCGCTTATCAGAGCCACCATGAGGGCACGGAGCCCACACTAAAACAAAAAGAAAATGCCGTTTCTAAAGCCAGCCGGGTGAGGTCGTTCCTGTTTTACCTCGCGGCAGGGAAGAGCGACCTCACCTCCTGGCTTTTTTTAGATGACGTCCCCCGCATCCAGAAGTAAGCTCATGTGCACATGCAAATTAAGTGGCTATTAAACAAGCATGATGTGAACCGTGACTAAATTGCTGTGTTTCTTTTTACAGATATGCATCCCAACTGATGCGGGAGTTAAAGGAGGTGACAACGGTGAAATTTTACCATCAGAATATCAGCCAGTTCCTCCAATACCTCCAGGAGACCCCACCAAGGTCCTGCCGGCTCCGGAGGACCCAAGTGGTGGGGATAGCGAGAGCCGTTCAGAGGTCCCTGAAGCAGCTGGGGAGGGCCGTAGTGACCCATCAGTTGAAGGTCAAGGCTGGCAAGATGAAACATCTTATTTCCCGAGCCAGCCTTCGGAGGTGCCAGGAGCAGGCCCGGCTGGCCATCCCAGAGCTGCTGAGTAAGACACTTTTTATACCTAAATTATATATAAACGTGTGAGTGTGTGTATGTCTGTGTCTCTCCAAAGTTCTGAAATTGATTTGTTCCCCTTCTCTCTCTCCTCATTTCAGCCAGGATGGAGACGGAGGCCGACTACAGCCTCAGGGACGATTTTTATGGGCACTTCTCGGCCTTTGTCGTGTCCATTTATGGACACAGGCCGGGTGTGCTCACGAATATGATCGTCCCTGAGGTTGAGGCGGCCAAAAGCGGTCCCCGTCTCCCATCCGACACCGGCTACGTCATCACTGTATGTACCAAGCTCTACAATGAGGTGCCTCATCAACTCTGTCTTATTTTAAACCTTTCATGTTTTCTTCCCTTTACTACAGATTGACGAACACAAGACCAACAGGGATTTTGGCGGGGCTCAGATCTTCCTGACCTTCGAGGAGTTCTCCTGGTTGGAGAGGTGGCTCTTGGTCAGGGAGCATCTGAGCCCCAAAAACAATCGCGTGTTCGTCACTAGGGGTGACGGGCCGGTGAAGAACCTGGTCCGCTACCTCCAGGCAGCCTGGGCCCAGATGGGCCTGCCCGGGCGCCCGACCTTCACCGATGTGAGGACGGCGGTGGCGGGACACGTAAGTGTAACTTGCCTGTCACTCTCTCTGTGACGCTGTAGTACAAAAACAATTGGCTTGCTTGACTGACACACGTTTTTTCTGTCTCCTTTACTGTTTACAGGCCAAGAACGTCCACGACAAGGGCACCCGAAACCGGTTGGCAACATTTATGTGCCACAACACCTCAACTGCCGACCGGTTTTATTGCCTTGTTAAGGACCGAAGCCAGGCCGAGGAGATGAGGCAGAGGTTTGAGGAGGTGAGTGCCCCCTCCTCCACATCCTCCGCCTCCTCCTCGTCCCGCCCCGCCTCCTTGTCCCTCCCCGGCTGCTCACATCAGCCCACACAGCAACGCTTTTGGCAACGGGCCGCCAGCAGCAGCGACTCGGCCTCCTCCTCCGAGCGGCCAAACGCCAAGCGGCTGCGGCCTCCAACACTGGAGGAGATGGAAGACGACCAGCAAGTTGTAAGTAGATATGCAGTCTTTAAAAAAGTGCATTGAAGTTGTGTGAAAACAAAGCCTGAACTGATCAACTCAATGTGCTTTTGTCTGTGCTTCATCAACAGAGACCCAAGAAGATCACCAAGAGGCTGGTCGTGATGCTCACCCCGTTGTTAAAAAAAGAAACTAAAAAGAAAAGCCCTGTGCAATGGGCAAAAGACATTTTAAATAAAAAAAAAAAAAAAAAAAAAAAAAAGTAAACGTTTAGTGTAAATTGTAAATAATTGTAAATAGTTGTAAACCCCCCCTCCCCAAAAAAAAAAAAAAAAATACCTTTAAAAGTTAAATTAAGTTAAATTGTGTTTTTGTGTGTGCATGTAATATATATATTTGTGTGTGTGTGATTTAATCAATAAATGTTCAAATGTGTCACCTGTCCTCTTGATTATTCGTACACAATTGCTGTTTAGACGATAGGAGAGATGTTTTTAGTGGTCACCTAAATTAGCATGTAGCTATGATTTGGGCTACCTTTCTTGGGTACTCATCAAATGAAATCACCGTTGGGAAAGCACCAGGGATGATTGGTGAACCGTTACTGCCACCTGCTGGACAGTCCCATACAGACCGGCCCTCGAGTTACTATTTGTGGGTTAATGGTGGTCAAATTTCCCTGGTAATAGAACCAGGAGGATTAGGGGACAGTGAGGGTCACCGGGGGGACATCACATCCAGACCGGCCCTCGAGTGACTATTTGGGGGTTAATGGTGGTCAAATCTCCCTGGTGATAGAACCAGGAGGATTAGGGGACAGTGAGGGTCACCGGGGGGACATCACATCCAGGCCGGCCCAGAAGTGACTATTTGTGGATAAATGGTGGTCAAATATCGCTGGTGATAGAACCAGGAGGATTAGAAGACAGTGAGGGGCAAATGGCAGACATCACATCCAAGGTAAATTGGACAACAATTGATGGGATGGCGGTGTATGCTAATCTACCCTCATCTTAATATATAGGGGTCAGATGGCAAACATCACATCCCAGGCCAGCCCTCGAGTGACTATTTGCGGGTAAATGGTGGTCAAATATCCCTGGTGATAGATCCAGGAGGATTAGACGACAGTGAGGGTCACCGGGGGGACATCACATCCCAGGCCGGCCCTCGAGTGACTATTTGTGGGTTAATGGTGGTCAAATATCCCTGGTGATAGAACCAGGAGGATTGGGGAACAGTGAGGGTCAACAAGCAGACATATGTACAGTACCATCGAGTCTTCTAATATACCCTCATATGATTGGCTGTCAGGACACAGGGTCAGATAACAGACTCGGTCGGATCATTCAATGGTCGGCTAATTGACCCGTGAGTTATAACAAAGGAACGCGTTCATTACACAGTCATTGAACTGGGTCAACTGGACTACATCTTTACAACACTGCCGAGTCTTCTAATATACCCTCATATGATTGGCTGTCAGGACACAGGGTCAAATAACCGACTCGGTCGGAACATTCAATGGTCGGCTAATTGACCCGTTATCTATTATAAGGGAATTAGCATCAAAATGGTCGGCTATATAGCGTGTTGCACAGAGGGGTTACGGTCAATTTGAAAGAAAAGTAGCCGCCATCGGGCCACTTCCCCCGGCTTGTTAGTTCTGTAGAAGGGAGGGGAATCGATAGTAGTTGAGCCCGAAGTTTTAGACCCAATATTCAGGTCACAAACAGCTCCGGAAGGCGGAAAAAAGTCCGCTTTTGCTGCTAGCAGCGAAATGCTAATATGCTCAAAAATGCTTCAAAATGCTTGAAATTAGAACCCTGCGTTCCCCTAATTGGCGTGACTTACATACTAAAAGCACTAAGCTCCAGGCCCAACGGGTGAGATGCTACCGGTACTTCATTTTTCTCAACAAAAAATGGTTTCCTGTTTAGACAGGTCGCCATGGTTACGAGGTACCGGTAAACTGACAGCTGCAATGGCGGACAGCGGTGATAAACTACCCAGGATTTGAGATCCTTTTTCGGGTACAAAACATGTGAAAGAACCCCCGGAGAACCAGGGTCAAATAACCGACTCGGTCGGAACATTCAATGGTCGGCTAATTGACCCGTGAGTTATAACTAGGGAACGCGTTCATTACCCAGTCATCGAACTGGGTCAACTGGACTACATCGTTACAGCACCGCCGAGTCTTCTAATATACCCTCATATGATTGGCTGTTAGGACAAAGGGTCAAATAACAGACACGATCGGCACATTAAAGTGTCCTCGAATGTACACTATTCGTATGTTAATTCGGACAACATATGTATGGGACGGCGGGGTATGATAATTGACCCTCATCTTATTGCACGACTATCTGTGAAATTTAACCAAAAAATGGTGGAATTGAGGGACCCAGAGCGCTCTGGCTGCACATCAGTGACTATACCTGGGTATATATGTGTCAAAACACCAGGTGGATTGGGGAACAGTGAGGGTCACCTGCTGGACATTCCCTGAAAGGGAATGTACCAGATGTGATTGGAGGACTGTGACTATCACCAGGCAGGCATTCCAGTCCAGGCAGGGCCAGAAGTGACTATTTGTGGGTAAATGGTGGTCAAATCTCCCTGGTGATAGAACCAGGAGGATTGGGGAACTGTGAAGGTCAGATGACAGACAGCACATCCAAGGCCGGCTCTCAAGTGACTATGTGTGGGTTAATGGTGGTCAAATCTCCCTGGTGGTAGAACCAGGATGATTGGGGAACTGTCAGGGTCAGATGACAGACGGCACATCCAAGGCCGGCTCTCGAGTGACTTTACTTGGGTATATGTTTGTCAAATCACCTGAGGAAAGCACCAGGATGATTGGGAAACAGTGAAGGTCAGATGACAGACATCACATCCCAGGCAGTCCAACAAGTGACTGTTTGTGGGTAAATGGTGGTCAAATCACCCTGGGGAAAGCACCAGGAGGATTGGGGAACTGTGAAGGTCAGATGACAGACAGCACATCCAAGGCCGTCTCTCAAGTGACTATTTGTGGGTTAATGGTGGTCAAATCTCCCTGATGGTAGAACCAGGAGGATTGGGGAACTGTGAGGGTCAGATGACAGACAGCACATCCAAGGCCGGCTCTCGAGTGACTATTTGTGGGTAAATGGTGGTCAAATCTCCCTGGTGATAGAACCAGGATGATTGGGGAACTGTGAGGGTCAGATGACACACAGCACATCCAAGGCCGGCTCTCGAGTGACTATTTGTGGGTTAATGGTGGTCAAATATCCCTGGTGATAGAAGCAGGAGGAATGGAAGACAGTGACGGTCACCGGGGGGACACCACATCCCAGGCCGGCCCTCGAGTGACTATTTGTGGGTTAATGGTGGTCAAATCTCCCTGGTGATAGAACCAGGAGGATAAGGGGACAGTGAGGGTCACCGGGGGGACATCACATCCAAGGCCAGCCCTCGAGTGACTATTTGTGGGTAAATGGTGGTCAAATCTCCCTGGTGATAGAACCAGGAGGATTGGGGAACAGTGAGGGTCAAAATGCAGACATCACATCCAAGGCCAGCCCAGGAAGGTTAGAAGACAGTGAGGGTCAGATGGCAGACATAAGGAATGCACTACTATGTGTGAAACTTAACCAAAAAATGGTGGAATTGAGCCAAGCCAGGAGGATTAGAAGACAGTGAGGGGCAGATGGCAGACATCACATCCAAGGTAAATTGGACAACAAGGGTATGGGACGGCGGTGTATGCTAATCTACCCTCATCTTAATAGATATGGGTCAGATGGCAAACATCACATCCAAGGCCGGCCCCCGAGTGACTATTTGGGGGTAAATGGTGGTCAAATCTCCCTGGTGATAGAACCAGGAGGATAAGGGGACAGTGAGGGTCACCGGGGGGACATCACATCCAAGGCCGGCCCTCGAGTGACTATTTGTGGGTTAATGGTGGTCAAATCTCCCTGGTGATAGAACCAGGAGGATTGGGGAACAATGGGGTCAAATGGCAAACACTCCAGGTATTAGAGAACAAGGTTCTCCACAAACATGCAGTAAACATGCAGTGCGAGGTAGGAGAAGGGCCACCTTCATGGGGCCGCTCCCCAGCCCTGCCACGAACGGCTCTACTCACCGACCGAAGTCGGTTATCCGGGACCAACCGAAGATCCGCGGCGCTATGGTATCGTTACGTCTAGGCGGGATTCTGACTTAGAGGCGTTCAGTCATAATCCCACAGATGGTAGCTTCGCACCATTGGCTCCTCAGCCAAGCACATACACCAAATGTCTGAACCTGCGGTTACTCTCGTACTGAGCAGGATTACTATTGCAACAACACATCATCAGTGACTTTACTTGGGTAAACATTAGTCAAATCACCTGCTGGACATTCCCTGAAAGGGAATGTACCAGATGTGATTCGAGGACTCTGACTATCACCAGTCAGACATTCCAGCCCAGGCCGGTCCTAGAGTGACTATTTGTGGGTTAATGGTGGTCAAATCTCCCTGGTAATAGAACCAGGAGGATTGGGGAACAATGGGGTCACCTGCTGGACATTCCCTGAAAGGGAATGTACCAGATGTGATTCGAGGACTGTAACTATCACCAGTCAGACATTCCAGCCCAGGCAGGCCCAGAAGTGACTGTTTGTGGGTAAATGGTGGTCAAATCTCCCTGGTGATAGAACCAGGAGGATTGGGGAACTGTGAAGGTCAGATGACAGACATTACATCCAAGGCCAGCCCTCGAGTGACTATTTGTGGGTAAATGGTGGTCAAATCTCCCTGGTGATAGAACCAGGAGGATTGGGGAACAGTGAGGGTCAAAATGCAGACATCACATCCAAGGCCGGCCCTCGAGTGACTATTTGTGGGTTAATGGTGGTCAAATCTCCCTGGTGATAGAACCAGGAGGATTGGGGAACAGTGAGGGTCAAAATGCAGACATCACATCCAAGGCCGGCCCTCGAGTGACTATTTGTGGGTTAATGGTGGTCAAATCTCCCTGGTGATAGAACCAGGAGGATTGTGGAACAGTGAGGGTCAAAATGCAGACATCACATCCAAGGCCAGCCCAGGAAGGTTAGAAGACAGTGAGGGTCAGATGGCAGACATAAGGAATGCACTACTATGTGTGAAACTTAACCAAAAAATGGTGGAATTGAGCCAAGCCAGGAGGATTAGAAGACAGTGAGGGGCAGATGGCAGACATCACATCCAAGGTAAATTGGACAACAAGGGTATGGGACGGCGGTGTATGCTAATCTACCCTCATCTTAATAGATATGGGTCAGATGGCAAACATCACATCCAAGGCCAGCCCCGAGTGACTATTTGGGGGTAAATGGTGGTCAAATCTCCCTGGTGATAGAACCAGGAGGATAAGGGGACAGTGTGGGTCACCGGGGGGACATCACATCCAAGGCCAGCCCTCGAGTGACTATTTGTGGGTAAATGGTGGTCAAATCTCCCTGGTAATAGAACCAGGAGGATTGGGGAACAATGGGGTCAAATGGCAGACACTCCAGGTATTAGAGAACCAGGTTCTCCACAAACATGCAGTGCGAGGTAGGAGAAGGGCCACCTTCATGGGGCCGCTCCCCAGCCCTGCCACGAACGGCTCTACTCACCGACCGAAGTCGGTTATCCGGGACCAACCGAAGATCCGCGGCGCTATGGTATCGTTACGTCTAGGCGGGATTCTGACTTAGAGGCGTTCAGTCATAATCCCACAGATGGTAGCTTCGCACCATTGGCTCCTCAGCCAAGCACATACACCAAATGTCTGAACCTGCGGTTCCTCTCGTACTGAGCAGGATTACTATTGCAACAACACATCAACAGTGACTTTACTTGGGTAAACATTAGTCAAATCACCTGCTGGACATTCCCTGAAAGGGAATGTACCAGATGTGATTCGAGGACTGTAACTATCACCAGTCAGACATTCCAGCCCAGGCAGGCCCAGAAGTGACTATTTGTGGGTAAATGGTGGTCAAATCTCCCTGGTGATAGAACCAGGAGGATTGGGGAACTGTGAAGGTCAGATGACAGACAGCACATCCAAGGCCAGCCCTCGAGTGACTATTTGTGGGTAAATGATGGTCAAATCTCCCTGGTGATAGAACCAGGAGGATTGGGGAACAGTGAGGGTCAAAATGCAGACATCACATCCAAGGCCAGCCCAGGAAGGTTAGAAGACAGTGAGGGTCAGATGGCAGACATAAGGAATGCACTACTATGTGTGAAACTTAACCAAAAAATGGTGGACTTAACCAAAAAATGGTGGAATTGAGCCAGGAGGATTAGAAGACAGTGAGGGTCAGATGGCAGACATCACATCCCAGGCCAGCCCAGAAGTGACTATACTTGGGTAAATGTTAGTCAAATCCCCCTGGTGATAGAACCAGGAGGATTGGGGAACAGTGAGAGTCAGATGGCAGACATCACATCCCGGGCCAGACCAGAAGTGACTATACTTGGGTAAATGTTAGTCAAATCCCCCTGGTGATAGAACCAGGAGGATTGGGGAACAGTAAGAGTCAGATGGCAGACATCACATCCCGGGCCAGACCAGAAGTGACTATACTTGGGTAAATGTTAGTCAAATCCCCATGGGGAAAGTACCAGGAGGAATGGAAGACAGTGACGGTCACCGGGGGGACATCACATCCAAGGCCAGCCCTCGAGTGACTATTTGTGGGTAAATGGTGGTCAAATCCCCCTGGTGATAGAACCAGGAGGATTGGGGAACAGTGAGGGTCAGATGGCAGACAACACATCCCGGGCTAGCCCAGAAGTAACTATACTTGGGTAAATGGTGGTCAAATCTCCCTGGTAATAGAACCAGGAGGATTGGGGAACAGTGAGGGTCACCGAGGGGACAATACATAATATACAATTGGAATGTGGAGCCTCTGGAGCAAACTCCAGGACCTTGCGCACCATCCGAGCCCGTGTACCCACAATTAAGCCCCCACCCCTGGGTTAAAACCCTTCTGCGGAAATTTTAAAGTTTCGTGCCCCTGGTGTTACAGAAAAAGAATAGTCATAATGTCTGCCTCGTGACCCTGTATGTGTATGCTGATTCACCCGGGCCCTGAAGTCACCATACATGGGAACATGTTAGTCAAGTACCAGGAGGATTGGGGGACAGTGAGGGTCACCGGGGGGACAAAGCAAACATACTATTGGTATGTGGAGCCTCTGGATTAAACCTCCAGGACCTTGCGCACCATCCGACCCCGTGTACCCACAATTAAGCCCCCACCCCTGGGTTAAAACCCTTCTGCGGAAATTTTAAAGTTCCGTGCCCCTGGTGTTATAGAAAAAGAATAGTCATAATGTCTGCCTCGTGACCCTGTATTTTGTATGCCTATTTACCCGTATATGACCAGGGGCACGAAAATATTTTTAACAGGGTAGTTTAGCAGTCACCGTCGCCCATTAAAGTGTCTTCGAATTTACCCGATTTATAAGGTAAATTGGACAACATATGTATGGGACGGCGGGGTATGCTAATCTACCCTCATCTGAATAGCTATAGGGTAGTTTAGCAGACACCGTCGCCATTAAAGTGTCTTCGAATTTACCCGATTTATAAGGTAAATTGGACAACATATGTATGGGACGGCGGGGTATGCTAATCTACCCTCATCTGAATAGCTATAGGGTAGTTTAACAGACACCGTCGCCATTAAAGTGTCTTCGAATTTACCCGATTTATAAGGTAAATTGGACAACATATGTATGGGACGGCGGGGTATGCTAATCTACCCTCATCTGAATAGCTATAGGGTAGTTTAGCAGACACCGTCGCCCATTAAAGTGTCTTCGAATTTACCCGATTTATAAGGTAAATTGGACAACATATGTATGGGACGGCGGGGTATGCTAATCTACCCTCATCTGAATAGCTATAGGGTAGTTTAGCAGACACCGTCGCCCATTAAAGTGTCTTCGAATTGACCCCGACCTGATGGCTACATATAGCGGTCGTTTATGGGAGGAATACGGTCAATTTGCAAGAAAAGTACCCAGGAAAGGGGCACTTCTAACGGGGGGAAACGTTCGTATTAGTGGTGGGAGTCAATGGTAATTGTACCCGTATTTTTAATCGAAATATTCACTCCAAAATAAGCTTTAGAAGGCGAAAACCAATTAGCATTTTAGCTAGTTAGCGAAAAATGCTAACATGCTCCAAAACGCTTAAAATTAATACCTCAGACTGTTCAGGATGGCGTGAGTAACATACTAAAAGCACAAGTCTGTAGACCCTTCAGAAAGCTAACTTTGCTTAGCAGCATGCAAGCAAGATGGTGGACACTAGATTCTCTTCAAAATCACTTCAAATAAATTACAACAGTCTCAGAAATCTCAGAAATACATTTACTGGTCGAGATCGCCATCTAGTGGAATATTAATGTGTTATTACAATGTAGTCCAATCCTCCGTCGGTAACCCAATCCTCCCCGTCGAATGTATGCTGTGCTACCTCCGCAGTGTCACTGGGTCGACATTCCCAAGATACAGCATACATTCAATGTTAATTTTGGGTCAATAGGGTGATATTCCCTAGCCACTATACAAAGCCCTCGATCATCCCCATGCCAATCTAAGGAAAGGTGTGGACGGTGTAATCGAGTAGGGAGTCCGACGAGGGATGGCGAACCAAGGTCTGGGTTCAGTGACTGTGGGTGCTCGGGCTTGCCATCAACTCGGCCTGCTCACGATAGTTCTGTGTTGGATATTGCATACAACGACAATCGGAAAGCCATGGAGAATCTGCTTGACCTACCGACTATTGTAAAGGATCTGCGTAGTACCTCTCTACCGTGTTCACTTAGCAATGGCAGCACACCGGACCCTGACATATTGAAGATGTTCAAATGTCCCAACTGTACGCGTTCGTTCAGTAGGAAAGTTGGTCTGTCGCTGCATGAGTGGTGTAAACACAGGGAGGCATACACAAGGAGAGTCGCTGAGGAGAGTCTGAAACAAACTGGAAAGAAGAGAGTCCTCTAGTCGTCAGCCGAGATCCACAGACTGTCTGCCCTAGACCTAAAAGTGAATAGACAGCAATCAATCAATATTGCGGTGGTCTTGGGTTCCGGCAAAACAAGTGAACAGGTTAGGACAAAGTGCAGGTTGCTGTATAAGGTCGCTCAGATGAAGGAACAAAGGACGAGACTGTCTGCAACTGCAACAAGTCGAACTTCGGACGAGACACCGGAGATGGAGAGCCCTCCTTACCACAGATCTCGGTCAAATCTACACTCGTAGAATTGCTGAGTCTCCCTGGTCAAACAGGAGGTCAGACAAAGACGTCTGAGATTTCTTTAACCAAGGATGATTGCATGGCGGAAGCGATCACATCTGCAGCCTTGGGCCTGATGGACGAGATCGGGAGGAGGGGCAGACCCGGTTCGATCGCTAGCCATAGCAAGAAGAGGAGTCTTCCCCAGAGAGCAGGTAGACGTTCTACAAGTAGGAAAGCCTTGCGAAGGTTTTTGTACAGTCTCCGTGGTGCTGACAAATCAAAGTTTGCCAAGTTTGTCCTGGATGGACAGCTCGGCGCACTTTGTCCCATACCAGTTCCCGAAGTAACAGCGGTGTTCAGAGGAAGATGGGGTGTTGTCAGGCCGTTCCTGGGGCTGGGCGACTTTGAAGGCTATGGATTGGTGGACAACCATGCGTTGGCCCATCTCATTACCCTGAGCTTCTCCAATGGGACCCCCAGGGAAGGAAACTGGCGCACATGTTCTCCTCCTGGTTGGTTTCAGGCCTGATACCGAGCGCAGTCAAAAAGTGCCAGACGACGCTAATACTTAAGACATCAGATCCTGATAAACTCAGTGACATAAACAACTGGCGCCCCATTACTATCAGTTCTGTTGTCTTGAGGCTTTTTTCGAGGATCCTGACGGGGAGGCTAACGGTGGCCTGCCCGATCCATCCTCGCCAGAGGGGGTTTGTTGGCCGGTGTGATGAAGATGAGTAAAACAAAGAAGTGCTCCCTTGCGGTAGTGTTCGTCGACTTTGCGAAGGTGTTCGACACAGTGTCCCATGAGCACCTTCTCGGAGCGCTTGGGCACAAGGGCCTGGATCAACACGTGCAAGAGTTGATCAGGAACTCTTACAAGGAATGTGTTACGTTGGTTAAATATCAAGAAAGCAAAACGCCTGACA